>JAOTRQ010053333.1:0-14824 GCA_028565875.1 Hoplisoma paleatum | reverse complement strand
CACACACACACACACACACACACACACACACACACACACACACACAGGACAATTTCAGTATCTCCAATTAACCTGACAGCATGTCTGTGAGACTGTGAGAAGAAACCTGAGTACCTGGAGGAAACCCATGCAGACATGGTGGGGAGAACATGCAAAATTCACACAGAAAGCCCCGCACGACCTTACACCGGAATCAAACCCGGGACTTGTTGCTATAAGATGACAGCGCTAATCACTAAGCTGCCTCGCTGTTTGTGATTTAGTGACGTAACCAGAAATCATTAAATAGAATTCTGTATTATTTTTAAAATAAAATGTTTATATTATATGTAAAACATAATTTGACATTATTAACTTAAGTTGTGTGATACATGATGTGACAACAAGCTAAATAACGTAAGTACAGTAAAGTAATAAACATGCATGAACGCTTTTATTAGTACAACTTTATCTGAACTCGTGTTTTTATTGTTTAAAAGTGATTTAAATAACTGTTATTAATATTTTGTCTTTTCTCTTTCTCTTATGTTCACACACACACACACACACACACACACACACACACACTGATGTACTGCAGCAGCGAGAGCTGGAGGAGGTAATGATACACTTATTATTGATCAATGTAGTCGAACGTTTTTATTCTGTCACTGAACTACCAGTTAGAACTCCTACAATTAACTGAACATTTGTACATTTAGCACTTGCAATTACAAAATATGGAAGGGGGACTCGAACCCACAACCTTCTGATGTCTAGCCCAAGACCTCGAGCACTAAGCTACGACCGAATCCTTTTCCCCGTGTATTAAGTTATACATCATTTTTGATGTCATTAAATTGTGATGAAATTGTGTTACACATTCTGTTTGTGAAGAGATATTTAATATATCATCATTAATCTTTCGCCGTGTAGATGTTGACGGGGGCAACCAAGAGAAACTAGGATTCATACAGAAATGAACCTCGGGTTCGAGTGTTGAGATCGGAGACGAGACGGATGAGACATAAATTGGATATTTTCCACACAAGAGACGCCGAGATGGAATCGAAGCCTCCACACTGATGCACTAATAATGTCTTTTTCTTTCTTTGTGTGTGTGTGTATGTGTGTGTGTGTGTGTCAGTTTCGCAGGAATAAAGTAAGAGATCATGTTCCTGACTCGGACTCGGGTTCGGATGATGAGGATGAGGAGAATGTCGAGCTCATCCAGCGCAGGGTGAGGACGTGTTACCGTGACCTGACACTGCGGTGACTTTCTTCTCTTCTGAGTTAATAATGCGACTAAACTCACTCACATTTGAACTAAATACTGTTCCAGCTTTAGAGACAAACGTGTGGACGACATAAAGACTAAAATACCACTAAATATGAATTTAGAATTAAGCATAAAGTTCAAAATGAGGTCAGGAACTGAGGAATGGAGGCCTGATGTTAGGATCCAATATATATATATATATTCATATATTCATAAATGTTTATATCTGAGTTAATAATGAGCAGGTTATTAGTGTTTATTACATTACTTTTTGTGTTACAGCATCGTAGCTAAACGCTCCGTGTTCGAATAACATTATTAGGTCTGTATAAAGCCTTATGAGGCCTTATTAGACAGCAGGTTTGTGAACACACCGTTATAGCCGACAATAAAGTAACTTTACACATTTTAGTGCCACAGTGACATTAGATCATTAGATCATTAGATCAATTAGATCACTAGATAAATCCTGATCACTGTGTTTATTTTCTCTGCGGTGGTGGATGCAGCGACTGGCTGAAGCTTTGGTATGCTTCATAAGGACCGGTCTCCAGCCGGGCGTCCTGGGCGTGTCCCTTCGTACCCTGCGCATCCTTTCCCGTGATCGCCAGGCGCTGGCACCCCTGATCACCGACTCGGCCATTCTTACCCTCTCTTGCTTGGGCGGCATCGACACGCTGGCCGTGTCTCACCGGGACGGGCAGGAAAAAGCCGAGGCCCCGCTGGACCTCCAGTCTCAGGGTGCACCTGGTGGAGCAGAAGTCTCGGGGGAAAGGATCAGCCATGAGCTGGACCGGACTGAAGGGATTCAGGGGGTGTTGGAGAGAGGGAAGAGAGACACCAGGGAAGAGGAGGATGAAGAATGTGCTGACTGGAGTGATGATGGAGAGATGTGGAGGACGGAGGCTCTGAAGGTGCTCTGCAATGTCATCTACAACAGCCAGAGGGCGCAAGAGAGAGCCAGTGCACTGCGGTAAAAGACGTTTATGTTTAAAAGCGATCATTCGTTTATTTGAATGTTTATGTCCAGTTATAACATCACAGCTGTAAATAATAGTTATAAACAAAATGATTTTCTTTATTATACTATTGGAGACATAAAAGGTCACAAAGGTCAGATGGAAAAACCCTGAGACATGTGCACGCTTGTAGTTCAAGTCGTTTCATTTATGATCTAACATTTAAAATCATTAATTAATCAGATAAAATCAACAACAATGATGGAGAGTAAACACAAACACCACAGAATCTTCAGAATCTCGACACCCCCTAGTGTTGTGGAGTCCTCGATACAGAACTATAAAAAGGAAATGATGGCGTTGAGACGTCAACAGCGTCCTGGTCGTCATGGATATTAATCTCTCTGACTGCTGTCAGTTGTGTTTTGGTCACGTGTGTTTTGTCCATGTTCTTCTCGAACCCTCGTCCAGACTTTTAGCAGGACTTTCTGAGAAGTTAAAAAACAGCATCCATTCAGGATCTGCCTCCAGAGGGCAGTTTTATGACCTGCGGCTGTTGTTTCTCCTCACGGCCCTCCGGCCTGAGCTCCGGCGCCAGCTCCAGCAGGTACGCCCCCTTCAGGGTGCAGAATTCACCCAGACGCTCCTCAGAATTGGACGTTTTCTCTTCCGATTCCAGGAACGTGGTGTCTCCATGCTGACCGTTGTGCTGGAACAGTGTTTGGAGGTACGTCCGGTGGACTTGTACGAGGCAGCGATCGAACCCGCGTCGCCTCCTATCTGTAAGGAGTCTTCTCAACGAGCCATCGAGGTTCTGAAGGTCTTGTTTAACATCACGTACAGCCTCCACAGACAACAACCTGACCAGGTAGGGTTCACACGGATTACTGACGGTCCTAAATCCACTTTCCACTGGTGTCATTCGAGGTGATTCAAATTGTAATCCGTACATCACACTGAGTGTATCTGCAGGAGGATGCGGCTCTGTACCGCCGCCTAGCTGCAGTCTTGCGTCACTGCCTTCTGATATCCTGCGAAAGCGAAGAGTTAACAGACGAACTGCAAGGGTAAGAGGATCAAACACAGACAGAAGTTTATCCTCGTCCTGATTTCCGCTGAGGTCAGTAAATAAGGATTATATAGGAATGTAATCAAGATGAACTGACCAGCACTGATTTATTATCTGTAAGAATTAGAAAAGAATAAATCAACCGTGGTTAGCACTGTCACCTCACAATGAAACATCCTGGGTTCAATTTCAAGGCTTTCTGTGTGAAGTTTGCATGTTCTCTGCATTGTTTTCCTCTGGATACTCTGGTTTCCTCCCTTAAGTCTTATTAGCTCAGACAGGATAGTGTAACAATCCTGTAAGTCACTTCGGATCAAGGCGCCCGCTGAATGCTGAGGGATGAATAAAAACATATTAGAATAGTGATTTAATTTAAGAATTTAAACATACACTATAATGAATGAGGATTATAAGCTGTGTGTACTTGGGTGGAGATGAAGCTGATGGTTTTCCTCGTCTTCATCCTCCAGCCAGACGGTCAACGTGCTGTCAGCACTTCCTCTGCAGTGTCTGGACATCTTGGTCTCCACTCGCCTCTCAGAAGGTTCGAGAGAATCCGCCGGCATCAACATGGACTGTGTCCACCGCCTGCTGCTCTTCATGGGGAGGAAACTGGACCGAGTGAGAGACATGACAAGATACACGAGGGATGAAAGGGTGGAAGAGTGGGTGCCGTACAAGAACGTGGTGTTTAGGGTCACGGGTTTGAGTCTCATGTTAAATCATGTGACAGAAACCACACTCGTAGTTTAGATTTAGAACAGCCATGATCGACCCAAGATACAGTAACATACGTCCATCAGAAGCTGATCTGCATATGAACTCGCCTTGTGCAGGTGGAAGGAAGCTGCTGGGACGGCACACATGCCAGAGGAGGAGGGTTATCCTCAATCAGCGGGGCAGGCAATCATCAGGAAATGCAATCAGGGTGATCAGATACATGTGTGTGTGTGTGTGTGTGTGTGTGTGTTTACAGGGACACAAGCTGAAGGAAAGACTCACCCCGGTGCTAAATCTCCTCACTGAAAGCTGTAGAGCTCACAAGGAAACCAGACACTACCTCCGACAGCAGGTACCAACCTCACCACTACCTCACTCACCTGACTCACCTGTCTCACACGAGCGCTCTGCACTCTGATTGGTCAGATCCTGCCCCCGTTGAGAGACGTAGCCCTGAGACCGGAGCAGGGGGACACGTTCCGGAACAAACTGGTGCGACTCATGACCCACGTGGACACGGAGCTGAAACACTGCGCTGCAGAACTGCTGTTCGTCCTCTGCAAGGAAAACGGTACAGAAATATCTCACAACGTCCAGTCAATGAATCGTATTGTGAATGTATCGTTACGTCCTTACTGGTAACAGGATTCTGCTAGGTTGCTGCTGTTGTCGTCGCTTTAAATCTAATGCTAGATGCTGAGAATGTAAAATGTTTACCCTGTGTGTGCGTGTGCGTGTGTGTGTGTGTGTGTGTGTGCGTGTGCGTGTGTCAGTGAGTCGCTTCGTGAAGTACACTGGTTACGGGAATGCGGCGGGTCTGTTAGCGGCGCGAGGTCTCCTGTGTGGTCGGACCTCGTCCCCTCAGCCTCACTACTCCAGCGACTCGGACTCGGACACAGAGGAGTACAGACAGGTCAGGGACCGGATCAACCTGGTCACGGGCCGAGTGGAGGAGCCCCAGCCCGACCCCATGGAGGGGATGAGCGAGGAGGAGAAGGAGGCCGAGGCGCTGCACCTCATGGCTTTATTTAACAGGTTCTCCAGGTGTGTATAAGGTGTATCTGATACCATCTGGATTAGATTCTGAAATCATCAGGCCTGTTGTGTGTTGTGTTGTGTGTTGTTTCAGGGATAAGATCATTGAGCCCATGTTAGTGAGACCAGATGGACGACTAGAGCCGCTCTGTGGTCGCATGAGGAACGACACCCTGAAAGAGGAGGAGGAGGAGGAAGTGGAGGATGAGGAGGAGGATGCTGACTGTAATGACTTAGATTAAACTCATCTGTGTTTATTAAGAATTGAATATTAGTACTAAATCCACAGGAGCTTGTCAAAACAGTGAGACATACAATTTTACTTTTCTTAAAATGTTTTTCTGCATTTCCGACAGTTAGTTGATTTTATTTTGCCTGTTTATCTTATGAGGTTTCTTCCATCCAGACCTTGACAACACTCAAGTACTGACCTGTAGTGCACATTAGTATCAATATCAACGTTGGTATTGATTTCGGTTGCTCCAAGTATAATAAGATTGATAAATGACTTTCAGTTTCTCTACATCACTGCAGGGGTTTTGTTAACGAAACGGCCAAGTGTGTCACGCTTGGACCCCTGAGCAAGTGCTTAGACAGTTAAATGTATGCGTTGCCAGTCAGGGACCGTCCTGGCCAATCAGTGTCCCCACAGACATAATTATTAGTTATCAGTAATTATTAATAGATCAGTTATAAGTGTCGGTATTGTGTATTACTCGGTATCGGATCAATAATACGTTGTGTAGTATTGCACAACACTAATACTCTGTTTAACACACAGATAGTTTTTAGCTGCAGTTACTGAGTTGGTGGCCCATTAAGACAAATAGTTACATAGTTAGGCAAATCATAACATGAAATCCTCAATAATAAGCATGTATTTGTGGGGTGTCTCCACCTAGTGGACATATTTAAGAAATGCTATTTAGTACAGGTTAAAATAAGAGCCTCCAGTAGCTTGAGTGCTTCCAGGTTTGGAGGTTTGCCAGTAGATGTAGTTGCTGCTTTAAACTCTGAGTGTGTGTGTGTGTGTGTGTGTGTGTGATGATGATGATGATGATGGTTCGGTGCATCCTGCCCGAGTGTATTTAAGATTTGTGACACCCTGTAATGCTAAATATCAATAAAAGCTACCTATAGTCCAGTCTATAGCCTGTAATAATAAATCTCAAGGCTTTAAATGATGGGATACTATTGTGCCACTACTAATCAAACGTCAGGGGGTCCGTGCCATCCTAAAACATTCTTGTTATGCCAACAGCTGATAGGAACACGGTCATATCCAAACATTAAGCAAAAGTGAACATGTCTATCTTTATCTAATCATTTTTGGAGAACATCTGAACCTCACACAATCACACAGTATGTCGTGATCACGGCCTTGGGGCTGCTGGTACTCGCATTTCCAATGCGTCGGCGAGGGCGTACGATTCGGGAGCAGCCCTGCAGAAAATCCTTTTCATCAATTCGTACAGAGCCGAAAGCGAGGATCAGACAAAAGAACGACAGCCATCATCATCGACAGAAAAACGCTGGCCGGGTTGCCATGACTGCATCTCCATGGTAACAACAGGAATCTGGAGTCCTCCGGATTTGAGGGATTTTCTATCCTCTACTTGCACCCCCCTCTTTTTCCATCCCAAGAGTGGTGCAGCTAGCTCGGATGAGATCGAAATGTAATGCCGTGCTCGGCGTAATGAAAGCGTATTAGCGGCTAAATAACAAACATTTCATTTCTAGATGCTATGGCTCACCGACGCGGGTTGTTAAGCCTGCCGGTGTATCATAACATCCCTGAGTCCTCTGTGTCGGATGTTTTGCTAGAACCTCTCGTGCAGCAGCAGGGGTGTTAAAGTAAACGTCGGGGATCGACCGTGAGTCAGCAGCACTCAACCTGCAGCACAAAAGTTTGCTTTTCAATCAACGTCATCGGTCAGAATTTCAGTTAATCACCAATTATTCATGTTTGGCTTCTATCCATGGTTTACGTTTCTTTCATTTGATCTGAGTTTGTCTTCCAAATCTCGCATTGCAGTCTCGTGGATGTTTTGCATCGCAGAACTTTTTTTTTTTTTACCCATGCATTCTGCACAAGCTCCTCTAAACCTGACAGTCTGAGTTCTTACACAGTATTTGAAGAGAAATGAATGTGCACTCCCCCCCCGGACTCTGTACATGTTGTTTAATGGAAACTAACAAACAAAATTGTTAAGCGCCGTCACCATTTTCATCGCTTCATCCTTTTTCTGGTTTTATTTTGCGTTTGTCAGTTACAGGCGCGCTCGCTGTCAGACTGGATGGGAGCTCGAGATCCAAGCAACTGTACAATATTTACAGAGAGATCAAAGAAATGGGCGGAGCTCCAAAATAAAAACAATAATTAATATGATATTAAGAATAAGAATAATTATCATAGCAAACAACCAACAGATAAAAAACAAACACGGACATTTTCACATTGAAAAGTTGTTACATCCCTCTGCACTATTGCGCTCTCTTTAAGAAAACGAACAAATACATGGTTTCCTTTTTTTTCTTTTGAAGAACAAACAAAAACACTTTTTTAACGTTAAATACATTATTCCTTGCTCTTTTTTTGAGAAAAATGACATCACATAGATTAAACTCTCCCTTAAAGTCCACATAATCCAGCCCCCTTTTTCAGTAAGTGTTTTCAGGAGCAGAAAAGGCAGGGTAGGCCATTTTATGTACACCTTAATAAAACATGTATTATTATTCAAAATAATAACAACAATCGTCCTCCAGCTTTTCCCTTAAAGGGGTTGTTACAAATGTCCTTGTATAAATAATACAAATCATAATTATCAATCATACATATTTATACATATACGAGTGAGCATGGAACGTCACGTTCAGCGCTCACCTCTGCCAAAACACGAGGCACTAACCCTGTTCCCCTTGGCACTGTCTTTACAAGCTTCACATATTAACACGTTTTTTCATCTCCGTCTCCTTTTTTTTCACATCGTACAAGAAACAAAATGCAAAGTGTCACGCAAAAATTATCTTTAAGTCAAAACGTCAGAGCAGAAATCACGGCACGTTCTTCAAACACTGGCTCAGGAACCGGTGCCTTTGTGATGCACCTTCCACCGCCAACCCACTCCCACTAGGACTTGTTGCTTAGCGTGAGCAATTCCACAAAGGAGTTGAAAAGAGTCTCCAGCCAGCTCTGGTTAGCCATGCACTGCTGGACCACCTCCTCCTGCCCCGGGTCATCATCTGCAGACTGTTCTATACTGTCCGTCTGAGAAAGAAGAAGAGACAACAGAGCATTTCGATTCACATCTGTAAACATGATTCCAGGAGAACATCACTTGTGAACAGTCACAACAAGCAGTGAAGCGATTAGGATGCGTAAAGAAAGATGAAATACAAAGTATTTTTAAAACAATGAGTTCACATGTAAAGCTGACATGAACAATCGGCTTCTAAGAACTGAAATGGAGCACCAGAGAAGCAGAATTTAATGAAAATGTTGCGCAGGTAAACAGCAGATATGCAAGATACTAATACTGGGATCCAGGGTTCAAATCACTGGTGATTCTGCTTTGTGCTCAGTGATTCTCAGAAACTCAGACTCAATATAACCGTGAATATAAATTAATAATAAAACATCCATCCATCTATTATCTAGTGTCACCAATTCTATTTTAGGGTCACATTTTAAGATGACATGCTAAGTGAATGCACTAAACACCTGAACAGGAGAGACAAATACACACACACACACACACACACACACACACACACACACACACACACACACACACACACACACACACACAATTCAATAAACAAGCATCATTCAATAAATTAAAAAGCTGTGAGCAGGAATCAAACTGCAAATCAACCTGGTATGAAGCTTATGTGTTAACATTGTGGTGTTTTTAAATATATTATTAGCTTTTAGTTTTTAAAGTCATATTAACTACATGCTGCTAAGGAGTCACCAAGCACAGTGCTAATGCTAACACATTTCTTCAGCTAGCTAAGCTGCCTTTAGCTTTTATAGCTATATATGTTTATTTAAACATGTTTCCAAAGATGCTTGACATGAACACAAGGTGGCAATGTGACATTGAGTCATTCACATAATAAAAACAAACATTAACGTGCATTAGCATTAGCAGTTTCTTCTCCCGCCTTTTTCATGTTCAAAGGTAAGTTAGTTTAGTCATTTAGCTTAGTAAAGTATTTGTGAAGTGTCTGATGCATGTTATCATGTAGTAATGTGTTGTTGCTAGCGTTATGTTATGTGTGTTAAGCACTTGCTGCTACTGAGGTTCTGTTTTATTTTTTTATTTATTTGGGGTTTTATTCATAAATACGCTAGTGTCCCTAATAAAACACACACGTGCTATGCTAGACGGCTATAGCTTGTTAACTAGCTCTTGAGCAGCCATTGTCTTTAGCAGGGGTGTCTTTATTAAACATTTATTATGATTTAAATTCATTTCTTCAACTTGGCATCTGGCATATCCAACGTCATTTCATAAATCCACATATAAGCAAATATTTACCTCTTTCTTGCAGTGCAGAAAAGTGTGATATTTATAATGATGCAGAGAGTGGTAGAGACTGTAAATTCGGCACATCTCCGTCGAAAGCTTTAGATCCTGAACAACATTGAGAACAAAGAGATCAAAACCAAATCCAAGCCCATAGGATCAGCTCAGATCAGCTAGAACATCCATCAGAAATGTGCAAATGTTTTCTTTGACTATGGAACGATGGATGTTGGGTTGAAGGCAGTTTTTTTATACGTTCAATGCATCAGATTTGGAAATCAAATGCACACGTTTAACACAACAAACATACACATCATACACAAATATATTCTTATTCATGATTCAATATGACAATATCTTTTAACAGGGTTGCTTGCCTGTTGTTTGGGTAGACTCTTCTTGACACGGTTGAGTGTTTTGCGGTTGTATCCTTCCCCACTGAGTCGCACTTTCACTGTGCCAGATTCCAAAGCATCTGCGCTTATCTGAGGATACATGTGCAGAGCTTCCTGCACAACGTACACAAAAGAACCGTCTGAGATCAAAAGCGGCCGTGATTTTTTTCTCTAATCCTTTTGCAATATGTTCTATTATTTGGAAGTTATTCAATGTGATGCCTGAAACAGGCTTTGTTACCTGGTGCTGGGTGCTCATGTTCACCCTCCTTAGCAACCTGCGCTTCTGTTCATTCAGGATGCTGTCGATTTTCCTCATGGGTGGGAGATAAAGCTCATCTAGAAAGAAGACAAAGGTAGATGCAATGCATTAAAATAAAAATCAGAACAAATGATTATATTACGTTCATTTATTTTAATCCTTCAGTCTGGGGAATCTCTCTGTGCTTCTTACCGTTGGTGTCCTCCAGGGCTTGGATCATGTCGGGATCGAGTGCTGTGCTCACCAGCATCTCCACATAACTGCGGAACATCTCTCTCATCGCCCGACTGTTTATTACACTGCGCACTGAGCCTGACAGCAATACAGAAACAGCACCAAAAGTCAAAACAATGGATACTTAGAAGGTTTAACACCCCTTTGGTGTCATTTGTTTAGGATGTTGCACTTGAGCTACAATTTTCGTTAGCAATATTTAGCAAACCAGTCGCCTTTCTAGACTTCGCTGTACCGCGTCATTGAAACAGATCAATCATTGGCTGACAGCCTGTGCATGACTGATTGCGCACGGGTGATAGCAGAGACTAAATTGCATTATCCCACACATGCAGTAGAGGAGATCCAGTCAGCTGTCAAGCTCACTGACGCTTAGTTTTTGCCCTCCCACTTCTGGAGACCCACAGAGATGGCAGAAAATGCATCATTATAAGACGACTCTTGTAAAGTGGTGTGGGTGCCAAAGAGAAACATGTGTCCTGGTGACCTGTAGTTTTTTCCACCCCACCTCCCAAAGCATAAGGGCGGTGAATTGGCTGTTCTGTGTGAGTGCAGTATATAACTAAGTTGCCAAGTGAATACTGAACAGGATGATGGAACCAATGGTTCACCTGCCAGGAAGTCCTGGCACCACTTCAAATACTCCATAATAAAAGTATATATACACAAACCAGTAGTTAGAGGACTAGCAATCAAAATACAGATTCAGCCCCATCATCACCAAACTGCCACTATTGGCATCGGAGTTAGATTCTTAATCCTCAACGGATTGAATTTCAAATTTTGGAGGGGGGGGGTGAGCTTATGTAAATGACAAAGCAACACAAATACACACCTTCATCTTCACTAGCTGATGGAGAGGAGTCAGAATCTGAGGAGGGAACATCATTCAGCCACCTCTTCCTTTTCTTTGGTGGTGGTTCTGCCTTGACCTTGACCAGTCTACTCCTGGTTTTATCCACTCTCTTATCTCCCCCTGGTCCTCCTCTCTTTTCTTCTTTTACCTTTCCTCGCTCCGCTGCACCTCCTCTCCTCTCAGGCTTCTCCTGATTCTGCCTGACCTGGAGCTTACGGTCTTTTTCCTTTCCCCTTTCTCGTTCTTTCTCCATCTCTTGGTCCTTTTCTTGTTCTTTATCCCTTCGCATTTGACGCTCTTTCTCATTTTCTCGTTGTTTCTGCTCCTTTTCTTGCTTCGTTTCTGGCTCCTTGTCTCTCTCAATTTCCTGTTGTTTCTCCTTCTCGGCCTCCCCTTTTCCCTTTTCTCGTTGCTTTTCTATCTCTTTCTCCTCTTTTCCTTGCTCTCCAGCTCGCTGTTTCTCACGCTCTCTCTCTTGCAGTCTTTGTCTCTCTCGATCTCGTACCTTTTCTTTCTCTCGTTCTTGCTTTTCTTTTTCCCTCTGTTCTGCTTCTTTGTCTTTTCTTTCTCTATCTTTGGCCCTTTCTCTTTCCCTCAGTTCATGCTGCTCTCTTTCTCGTTGTCGCTCTCGTTCTCGTACTTTATCTCGGTCGTCACGTTCCACACGTGGTGGAGTCTGACTGCGGATGGAAGGCGCTGGTTTAAAGAGTGCTTGTCGTCTAAATGGACAGAAGAAACGTATGTTGATGTACGACTCTGTTTTATGGACATGCGAGAATATTTTAATGCAGACTACCTGAGCGTGATGCCCGCTCTGTGCCATGGTTTCCGTGAACACACTCTCACATAATCCTTCTTATTTACATTCTCCAGGAACTTTACGTACAGCCTCTGGTACCGCATCTTGGCATCACCAAAGTAACCCAGGTACTGGTTCAAATTGACAGACAGAAAAGAATCACAGTTAAACCGAGAACAAACATTTCATGACTCACGACAGAATTGGCAGGAGGCTGAAGCCGACAGGCAAACAGATGATGAAAAGCCTCTCTCACTGTTTGAGGAGGTCAGGAAGGAGGAAGCGATTGCACCACTCACATTGCTTGTGGCGCAGAACTGCCGTTGGCCGTCCTTAATCTCAGGAGCGAATTTCTGCAGCAGGGCTTTCTGCACTCTCCAGATAGGTGGAGGCTCTCTACCTGTCTGCAGAGCCAGCTTAATGAGAAGTACAAAAAAGAAGAGAATAGTCAGACAGGACGTGAAGACGGGAGACAACATCAAAACAAATTAGACTTGAAACCCCTCACAGTAACTGATGTTAACAGATGTTTAAAAAGGTTAATAAACTCTGGTTACCTTGAGGGTGCCAATGTCTTCTGTGCGCACAACAAACTCGTCCCTCTCTCTGAAAATTCCTTCACCACCGCTCTCGCTGTCTTCGTCCTCGCTCTCTCCGGCGATCGCCGCGTTGTCTTGCTTTTTGGCCAGATGGAGGGAGGTGATCTGAGGGGCAGGGGCATCGTCAGGGGTAGGTGGCGTCTGAGGTGAAGGCTGGGGCAACTCTGCTGGAGGAGGAGGCGAGGAAGACGGCGGAGGAGTGGCAGATGGCGGGAGGGTGGGAGGTGGAGGAGATGGAGAGGGTAGGGCAGGGGGAGAAGGGCTTGGAGGAAGAGACTGATGAAGCAGGGAGGCATTTAAAGGCTGCAGCTGAGGCTGGACCGCTGGGTGTTTTTGAGGTTGGGGCTGTGGTGATGGCTGCAGGCTTTCCTCGGGGGCGGGCAGGGGCGTGGGAAGAGAAAGTGGAGGTGGAGGAAGAGGTGATGGAGAAGCTGAAGTAAGAGTGGAGGGAGAAAGGCTTGTAGGGGAAGGTGGAGCAGCAGCAGAAGGCTCAGATAAAGAATCTGTAAAGGGAAGATGGACAAAGAGAACAAAAATATTTTAAAAGTTTGGCTGCATAAAAACACTTTTGAAGGGTTAAAATAAACCAACTCATCCTGATTCATCTCGATTATATTTGCAAGCACCTACCATTAATGTTCATAGTGCTGAGCGCTCCACACTTCTTCTCCTCTGCAACCTCATCCCTCCCTTTGTCTTGCTCTGTTCTTTGCTCTGCACTGTTTTCTTTTATTAAATGTTCCTGTGCCTCCACTTCTTTGTTTTGCTCCTGCTGTATTGTTTCCTCTGCCAGGTCATCTGAGCCATTGTTTCTCTCAGGTTCATCCTCCTTCTCTGGTGAGTGTTTGTAGTGCTGTGAGTGTAGTTGGGTGTGTAAGTCCTGCTCGTGGGTCGACCCAGGAGGCTCTAGATCAGACAGAGACTCCGACACGGGAATAGGAGGCGGTGTATTGAGAGACTGGGTGTCTTCAGGAGGAAGAGATGACGTCTGAGGAGGTGGAATCCCAGCGAGGCTATGGGGTGTGTCGTAAAGGGCGGAGATTGCTGAGGAGATGCTTTTCTGCAAGTCCTGGTTCTTGCTGACAGAATCTTCCTCGTCTGAGGAGAAGGATGGCAGCGTTTCCAAGTTTCTCTTTAGTTCTTCATCCAGCCGTTTGCACGGCGAAGGGCAGTTACTAAGTGCAAGACCACCTTCACCCTCTGTGTCTTCAAAAGTTGGTGGAGATGAGGGTGGAGATGGAGGGGGTGGGGATGATAAAGGACGAATTCCTCCTTTTACAGAGGGCTCGTCTGTGCTGCCGGTTTCATCCATGGGGAGCAGGCCAGGTTGTGGCTTCTTCTCTGTTTTTAGAAAGTCCAGAAAGGAAGTGATGAAACCAGACTTCATCTCAGAAGGCTTGTCCTCACTCTGAGATGAGGATAGGGGCTTAATGGAAAATAAGGAAATAGTATGTTAGGGATACAGAAAACTATAAAAACCTGTGCTCAAATGTTAGATACTAAGATGTACATGATGCTAGACTCCTCACTTGCAGGCTTTTACAGTTTTGCCTCACTAATGCACACACTTAATTTACATTGTGTTTAGAAAGCAAGCCTTTTGTCCCTGTGACCAAAACGTCTTATGCAGCATCATAACTGGGTCACTGCAGGTTTTTGGACCGGTGGTGAAACACAGTTTCACATTTCTGGCTTCTTTTGTGCCACGCTCCATCCAAGCCTGGGCTCTGCAGAGCCGGTGATATGCTTGATGCGCATTGCTCCCAGCTACCTAACTTTTCTATCAGTGTGTTTTCTCTTTTACTTGCTGCATCTTTAAACAATGCACAGTGTGGAAGCTTGGAATGATTGTATGTGTTTTGATGTCAAGGGCCATAAAGCAACGATCAGTGATTGTTTTATATCTGAGACCGAAACAGGTTACATTTAACCAACTCAGTTTAAACCAGCGAAGTGTATATATATATATATATCATTTCATCGGTTTAAACTAAATATATATAAAAAATATATGAGTTATATATAATATATGATGATGATTTTTACCCTTTAGTCGAAATCGACCCTGGGTCACTCTGTGGATCGTTACCGATCCCAGAGTATTTC
>JAOTRQ010053322.1:0-14824 GCA_028565875.1 Hoplisoma paleatum | reverse complement strand
TTTATTTATGTTAGATATTATTCACAAAACACAATGTTGTTGATCAGTGAAAATATTGTAAAGCTTTCTGCCTTCTACAATGTTCTTGTGTAAAACACTCCAGCTGTTTTGTATAAAATAGTAGATATCTTAATGTATGAATTACAACAAAAAACGTAAATAAAAAAAGATAAAATTAAAACTTTTATGTCAAAGATAAAAACATGAGAAACTTAAATTTTATTTATTGATTTGACATGTTAAACGCACTTTATTTTATGTTGGGGTATTTAAATGTCTGTGTTGCTGTTTATTAGTGTTTAGTGGTTTTATTCCTGCGTTACGACACCTAATTTAGTTGAATTTTATGTGATAAAATGTTTTAACATCTTTGTTTACTAGGACGTGTTTTTGTTGGCAGATTTACTTTTAGAGTTTTTGTGTAGCTTCAGGTCGTGAGGTTTTGTTTTTGTGTTGTACAGCTCGTGTATTTAAAATGTCACTATGGTTTATTTTTTCCTATCTGCCATGTGGTATGTTCTACCGAGCATGTGGATAGGGCACAATTACCTATTTTTATGATCTCTTGCTGTGTGATACAGTGGGGAACAAACACATTTGTTGGATCTATAAAATCTCAACTCAGTCTGGGGCACCTTATGGTTGATGAGAAACCAACAGGAGTGTTAGTTTTATAGGGTGGGTTGATTATATTGGGACGCTGCTGCGGGCTTTGGGTAAAGATTTTAGCTTTATGTCGGATACCGTGGTCGTTCATTTTATAGACCCATTAACTCTTAATTACCTTGTGAACTCTGAGCTAGTCAAGAGGAATATACGAATAATTTATGCTAATGTAATGCAATTATCATTAATAATGTCTGCAATTCTCTGAACATTGAACTGTTTGTGTAACTGCAAACTCAAATCTTAAATACTAGTTTAAAAGTTTGCTGCCATACCAGTTATTACATTATTCAATACATGCAAAATTACACCTATCACAGGTCACTTTTTAATTAATGAAACTGTTCATTGACGACAGCCGACAGATTGAAAATGTTTGGTCACTTACACATTAAACCTGCAGATGCTTTTAGTCCAGTCCAGTCTAAATCTATAGGAATCAAAAGAGACTTGGTTCCCCTTTTAAACTAGAACTAGAGCACAATCATCTACCTACCATCTTACCATCCACCGTTGTTCCTTTACATCCAAAGGTCATCTGGACGACCCTCCCGGGCTTGGTACTGGCACTACACTGTAGAAGCTGTTACCATCTACAGGCCTTTTTATCAGCTCCAATAGAGCTGGACTGTAGAAGGAAACCCATGCAGAAACAAGGAGAACATACAAACTCCACACAGAAGTACCAGACCTGGGGATCGAACCCATAACTGTGTGCAGTGAATCTACAAGCTGATGTCTGGGTATGTTGATGCCTTCAGATTAATTACTTCTGTACCAGAACTAACTACCAACCCCTAAAATCAATCCTTTTTTCTCTGATATTTGCCGAACCCAGACATCCAGATAACCAGATGTTTCACTGAGTCAAGTGACAGCGGGCTTTACATTTTAGTTATTGTAAGGTTGGTGCCATCCATCCATCTATCCATCCATCCATCTATCATGCCATCTAACAATCAACATTGTGTTTGGTTGTGTAAAACTTGCAATCAGCTGTTCGGCCATTGAAACACAAACCATAAAGCTCCGGCACTTTCTCTTTGTGTTGATTTTAATACCAGAGAAGGTTTGTAACTCTGTAGTTATTAAGAGGACTGGTGACGTGTGTCTCACTTTACAATAAAACTACTCACAGATTATTATAGAACAGGGGTCACCAACATTCACCCGAAAGGACCTCATGAGTCGCCCGCGGGCCTGTTCTAAAAATAGCTGCATATTTAGCATATTGATATTTATTTGTTTCCTACCTTGTTAAATTATTGTTGTAAATTATTGTGAGAAATCATTTACATGATCAGCATCTTCACATAGATGAATATCATTAATTATTAATAGTAACATGTAATTAAAGGTTATAAATTTGTGATTTCGCAAGTGTGTATCAAACTGGTAGCCCTTTGCATTAGTTGGTACCCAATGGCTAGAAAGGTGGGTGACCCCTGGTCTACAGCTTAATGAAAGAAATGAATGAACCTACTGATGAATCTCGATCTTAAGAGTTCATCAGGATAATTGGATTTGAGAAGATAACACAGAAATGCATAAAAAAATTATGATCCTGTTGAGGACTGCAGGGATTTCTAGGTTTATGCTGGTTTGTTATTTCATTGCAAAATGTCCCACACCCATGCAATCAGCCACACCTAAGATTAATTATATTGAAAAACCATTAAAACAACTAAAGGAAGATGGAAATAATCCAGAGATTAGGACATGAGAACAACATGATATCATAACAGCAGAGTAAGTTTCAATCTAGAACACAATTATCTCTATCTAGTTCCAATTCCCTGACTCTGACAGAGACTCCTTTCGGCATGTGATTGAATCAGATACTTATTATCAAGTACAGTGTAAAAAGTTCATCCAGCCCCATATGTTATATAATTGTTTTATGCATAAACACATTTCTTCACACTGGGGGGGTTAAAATGAAAACAAGCTTATCATAACTATATTAAATTAATTGAATTGGAGAGTGCAATGCTTAAGGTCATTCATTTCTGGGCTGGATTAAACATGTGAAAAACATCCCTCATGTTGCACCACTGCAATAGCTCACTGTACAATGAGTGTATTATGTGCAGGGAAAGTTTGCTAAGCGTCAGAGGAAAAATACATTAAACACTGTTCAGTCTCCCTATGTGCTTGCTAGCCTCTACTGGTCTAATAAAGACAACCCTAACAAAGAACCAGTTAAAATGAATAAAAAATGGTATGGGGGCTGGGGGTTAACCCTCATGTGTCTTAAGCTAGACTTTCATGAATTTCATTGCTCAGCATTCTCACTGGTCAGCAATCAGCATGCTCACTGACCAAAACTGCTCTCTAAAAAAGAATGTCAAATGTTTCTTACTGCTCCCCCTGGCTGTATTTCAAGATGGGTTACGACTGCTGTATTCAAGCTGTTATCGTATTATGTGAGCACCCTATTTTCAATGACCGAATAACATCAAAGCACAGTGTGGAAAAAACATTCAAAGCATGCATGAGTACAGTTGATGAGAGATGTCAGACTAGATCTGGCTAACAAGAAGGATAACTGAGAAACTCCTTCAACATCATAACTTTATTGGACGTCAATGACTTCCCTTGTCACCAACATTGGGAAAGGGTGAAACAGACAGTTTGAAGATAACAGGGGTCCAGTGAGCCACCACTGTAGTGTTGCTAATGGTGGCAAAAGAGCAAAGCAGAATCAAGTGTTTCAATCACTTCCTTTCAGAATTGTGATGTCACCTGTGCATTACATGGAAGGCAGATTCTAGTTTGCATGAACTGGACAGGCCTGCACAAATTCCTGACCTCAATCCGATAGAACATCTTTGGGACGAATTAGAGCTGAGACTAAGAGCCAGGCCTTCTCGTACCAACATCAGTATGTAACCTCACAAATGCACTTCTGGAAGAATGATCAGAAATCCCCATAAACACACTCCTGAACCTTGTGGACAGACTTCCCAGAAGAGCTGAAGCTGTAACGAACCCTATGGATTACGAATAAAACAAGACTTAGGCTGATATGTGAGACAACACAGGTGAGCGAATACTTTTGGCAACATAGTGTATGTGCTAGTTTCATTATAGCTATGAATATATTGAAGGGGTTGTTTGGTAGGGTGGGGAGGTCAGTCGATGCTCTTATAGTCTAATCTAGCTCTAAAGGCTCTTTAGGGACTGTAATAACAGCAACATAACATCCTCTGCCTGTCAAAGTACGGTCACTCATCCATCATTGTCTAATCTATACAGGACATCACAGCCACAGAGCAAAAATTATTACTAGTCCAATAAATAATACTAAACAACAAAAGCAAAAAATAATCAACAAATCGGATAACAGCATACATCCTCTGTGCTAATGTATTTTTACATTCCGTTATAGTATGATAAATCAAACCATACTGAAATATTTACCATATAGAATTTTATTAATGATTTTCTCATGATTACAATCACCCATTATTTGCAATAAAACACAATTATATTTTTATGTTATGTTATATGTTTTTATTTATTCTTATTGTCCCAACTCATTTAAAAAATGTCTTTGATCCTAATGTCTAAGCTTATCAGCAGTCAACCTAAAGCTTCTGCACACATGTTCACAAGTGGCCTACCCTCAAGCTAGAGCCCCCATGACATGTCTGGAGCCTAGCCAAAGACCTTTAATTTACCAAATTCATCTGGGATACTTAACTTTGGCAGATGCTTGTAGCTTTTGTACACAAACTGAGTTTCATTTGTTCCAAATCTCCAGTAGCTTTTCATACTGAATCAAGCTGGTAACTGGAGAGCTTCCATTGTGGTGCAGTCACTTGCACAGTATGACTACAAGATGTACTGTACAGTTTAGAAAAGTGCAAGAAATTAATGCCACATCAACAACATTTGACTTTTTGTTTTACCCATTTTTGCTTTATAAGTTTTCTTTTCTGCAAACTTTTTCTCAATTATTCCACAATACAAACAGAATTACAGTACAATATCTGCTCTGGTCCCACTTTGGATGTAACTTAAGAACTTTATGAGTATGCGTTTGTGTGCAAGATTACTTTATGTATATGAGCATGTTAAAATTGTTTTCTTTTTTGCCCCGCAGCTTATTTTGTAACCTCAGGGATGATCGGATGTGTCATTCAACACAGAATAAACAGTAGAAAATAGAATTAAAACAATTGAAAAAGAAATCAGATATATCATCGATAAAATTGCTTTAAAAATATGTATACGCATGATTTATCTGCATGTTATTTACATTATACTTTACAATTGTGAAAAGACAAAAATAACTGCCAAAAAGGACATTTTAAATAATTTGTTGAATGAAAGTGAAATAAACATGGCCACAGTGGACTCATGCAGCAGCTATAATGGATTTGATATTGAGCAATAAATAAATGTCTTAACAGCCGAGCGGACAGAAAGGACACACACACACACACACACACACACATACACACACACATGCTTGTATAGAATGCAGCAGAGCGGGTTTCGTTGTCATGCTTAGATGCACAACAACAGGTCAAACACATCATAGAAAGCCCCGGCACTGTAATGATATGATAAACATTAAAAGCATGTATTAAATATGATGCACTGGTTTTATTAACTTGCTATACACACCATAAACAATCGACTCTCGTTGTTCATTCTGAATATTCCAAGCCAGTGAGCAGGGACACAGATGTTTGTTTACGTCGCGCCATACAGCTGCCCTTTGTCTTTAATTCATATTTACTACAGATAGAGCAGAGGTCCCAATCGATTAGGTATTGTAGAATTGTTTATCTGTGTCAGTAAGGATTTTACACATTTTCAGACACTGTAATCAATTTCAGGTTGCGAAGAACTGGAATGAATTTGAAATGTTTACATGGTTTGCCAGGGGAGAATCACCTTGCCTAGTGCTTGTTTAAACATTTGTTAATGATGTCAGAGCTGAAACACTTTTGAAAGGATGTCTTGTACTCTAAATGTAGGTGCTCTAAATTACTCAAATAAATTGTGCATAAAGACAGAAAGCTAATAACGATTTCAGTGACCTCGGGTATAAGAGACCCACAGAACGCTGAGAAATAAACCATCCCAACCAAGACAAAGTGGACTTATCCAAAGACCAACATTTGCTTATGTGGTACAGCAAAAGGGTGCATTTGTACTTGTTTTTAAATGAAAACTGCTTTATAGAGACTTCAAACTAATAAAACATAATGCTTAAAATTAAAGCACATACTAAGAAAAAAAGTTGGTATGGACTATTGGTCCAGGTTTTAATATTTAATATAATCCAGTGATCATGCTTTTACAGCTGATACGGTACATTATATGTGAATATTGTATATGTTGATATACCAATAACGTATATTTAGGACTTGTAAAATGATTCTTGTTTTATTTTGTCATATCTGTTTGACTCTTGCATCACTGTGACATTCATTCCTTTACCATTTCTTTAATAAGTGATCATATTTAATATTCCAATGAGTATAGTTCCTTGGGTCTAAAGCAGAAAACACCAAAGATGGGTCACCAGTCCTAAATAGGGCATCTGGTGTGTATTGTTTTGTATTCCAGTGACTCTGACTCCATGTCTTTGATATGGGAAGGACCACAGGAGCACCTGGTAGAAACCCAGACAGCCTGGGAATGGGAGAACATGTTAACTCACACAGAGAGGACCAGCTATTTTGGTCTATTATGTAATATATTGTTTAATATTGTTTAATTAATCGTTTAAGCATAGAGAAGATATAAAAAGTAGATCGAGAAGCACCAGATGGTGTATTGAGAATAAACACGACACACGGTGGGACCCGGGACAGAATTATTTGATGACCCATATATGAACCGGAGAACCTTAAATGCGCTCTTACGCGCACATAAAGCTGCATATGATAAACAAACTGCTTTAAATTGAATAAATAACTCGGCCATGACGCGAACAAAACAATCTTATATTGTGTGTATGTGCTGTTCGTACCGGCTCGAGCTCGAGCGTACGTGCGCGTTCACGCGGCGGTCAAGCGGGCACGATCAGCGCTGGTCGGTGACGGTGACCGTTGCCGTAAAGACAAACGTTCCGACATTATTCAACTAACCTTTAAGCTTTGCTTTCTCTGTCCCTTGGTTGTTTCTTCGTCGACGGGTTCCTTCGAGCTGTCCCCGTTTTCCCGCTCTCCCACCGCCGCCTCTCCCGCAGCAGCCGCGCAGCCGGGCGCGTTCACGCGACTACCGATAACAGAGCGCTTCACCAGGCGGCGCGCCTGCATGGCTCGATCCTGCTACTATCGCGGCGTCGGTTTAAAAACCCAAACGCTTCGAAACGGAACACATCAAAATAGAAAACGTCGAGATCGAATACGTCATGACTAGTCCGCGAAAGGGCGAGTGCGCGCTCCGCAAGGCCATATTGCTCAAAGATGCACGCGCGTTTAAGGTTTCTTCCGCGCTCACGTGAAGCAAAAACATTTGTCAAATTCGAACCTAAACCAACCATAAATGCATTCTTGAGCACATGGGCATCCGATCACTGACCGACCGGCGACGTATCGTTTTTTCCCACCCCGTCGGGGTGTTTGTTTTCCTCGCAGGTCCTAAACGCGGGAGATAGAAAGAAAACCCGGCACGGATCATGGATCTCTGACGGACCGCATCGCACCCTTTAAACCCCACCTAAATTTAATCCGACCACGTAAACACCACAAACATGCCTAGACATAAGGCCCACGACGATCCCACGCGTGCCGTGTAAACACACAGTACTGTATGTACCCGTTATGAATAGTGCATGCAGTCCGTTCCGTGGCAGGGTTTGGCTTTACCGGAGCACTTCGGGCTGTAAACATGTGCGCTCCGGCTGCACCATGTGCGCTCCTATTGGCTGAGCGCGCACACGCCTCCACCTCGCTCCCTTCTCCACTCCCGTGTCTCCCCTCTCCTCCCTCTCCTCCATCTCCTCTAGCATCCACCGGTCCCCCTCAGCCCCGACACTACTCCGTATATTAACTTAACTCTTCTCTAAAATATCAGACCGTATGCATGCGGCAGACCGCCAGAAACAGGCTTTAAAAAACACCGTCAAAGGCTGCGTTCCAATTCGCGGACTTGGTGCGATTTGGGACACGGCTGCAGAGACTAGTGGATGGAGAGGGCGCTGTTCCAAACAATGACGACATGTTTACACACGGGATGAAATCAATGCACTATGAAATATCCAGGCACGTCTGTAGACTATAATATAATCAGAGTGAAAATAAATTAGAATATGAAACCATTTAAACGGATATTAATCTCAGAGTTCATGTAATATCCATGTAGCAGTCATAAAACACGTGTAATAGTACAAGCACGAATTCTATATCTAGTGGTCACATGAAGCAGAAGCTTTTCATCCAAAGTGGCTTGCAGTTTAGACTGAAATATGATTATTAACAACTGTCGGTTAGGGGCTTTGCTCAAGAGCCCAACAGTGATAACTAGGCAGTGGTAGGGCTTGAACCAGGAATCTTTTGTTTACTAGTATAGTACCCTAACCACTGAGCTACCAGTGGCCCACTACTCGTTGTTTATGTCCAGCATGGTGGCTTAATGGCAAGCCAATTCTGGGCTTTCTGTGTAGAGTTTGCATATTCTTCCGGTTTCCTCTTAAAGTCCGAAGACATGTGGTCCGGTTAATTGGCGATACTCAATTAGATGTCCTGTGTGTGTGCTAGAGACCATAAAGTCACCAGTTCAAGCCCCACTATTCATCAAATTGCCACTGTTGAGCAAGGCTCTTAGTACCCAATTGCTCAAAAATGATGTTCTGTTGTACCTGTATGTTGTTTTGCATAAAGATATCTGCTAAATTATGAAAAAGTATGTTAGTGTTTTTGTCTCTGTACCTTGCAACAAACTGTCGACTTGTTCGTGTGTTTAGTGAATTCAGCTAGTGTGTCACATCATCATTACTTGTATGTGCTGTCGCAGATTGTGACTATGTCTGGGCTTTTTAAAGATTTTCAGCGTCCTCTGAGTCCAAAGGCATACTGGTAATTAGAGGCACTGTGTGTGTGAGAGAGAGAAAGAGAGAGAGAGAGAAAGAATGTGTGTACATTATGCATATTTCCTGTGTTGCCAATGTGAATCAGTTTCACTGCAGTTATGTTTGGAATTAGCAGTTGTAATTACATTACAATACACATTATGATGATAAGTATTATCATTAGAATATGTATCATTAGCAATAGTTACAAAACCAACTAGAAGTATACCAGAATTTTAAAATCTGCAAAATCAAGTGTGTTTACATTCTAGATAAGCCAAGTCATGTGTTAGCAACACCCACCACCAGACTTGTAATGTGAACATTCATGGGATTCCAGGAGCTTTGAGACGTCTAAATGAATAACATTAAGAAAATAATTTATATGATAATTAAAAAGGAAGTACTTTTATCTTAACTTTCAAAACAGAAACAATTTTATATTACAAGACATTCTATTGATTACAAATTATGTAATTTTGTTCAAAAATCTGTAAATCAACTGCATGTATGTGTCTTTTCAACATTTTACATGTTCAGGATTTAGCAGATGCCTTTATTCAACGCAAATTACAACGTTTTGAGCAATTGAGGGTTAAGGACCTTGTTCAGCATTAGCAACTTGGTGGTAGTGGGGTTTGATCGGCAGTCTTCCGATCTCTAGCCTCGTATCTTAAGTTTTAGAGATAGTTTGTGTAGTACTACACTGTGATGTGAGTGGTGTTTTCACAGTGCCAAACTCAATCGCAGGTATACTGTGTATACCAACAAATGAATGTAATTACATTTCATGTGTGAAAATAAGAAAAAAAAACACGTGCTTTTATTTATAGTACAGCATGACCAGTATTTATTCTGCAAATTAAAATGTAATAAGATTACAATAATAGAAATAAGTTCATTCATACTTATTTACACATAAAATACATTAAAACGACTTTGCCAAAGCAAGATATTATACAATGATATTAAATAATAGAAGTACCTTTAATAAGCAGTTCTTGTACCGATAATATGTACCTTAATAATGAAACTCAACCCAGTTTGTCCATAAATTCACACGCGAACCAGTGAGACAGCTGAGAAATCTCTTTCACACAAATTCAAACCAGAATACCCTTTATTTAACCATAGCACTTACAAAACCCACATGTTTCTGTGCTTTTGACACTTTCAGACTGAAAAACACACTAAAGCCTTCAATGAGATAAAACAGGCACATTATCACATGATATGAAAATTGGATTATATGATAAATGTAAAGAAATAAGTATATACAAGTAAGGCAAACCTAAATAACATATTTTTAGACTAAACAGTTAGCCACGAGGAAAAGTATTTATAAGAAGATTGTACATAATATCTCAGCTTTAATATGTGGTGGTACCAAGGAGTTGCTTTTGTGCTTTCCAGCTTTATAACAGTACCTACTATAGGCAAGATAATGAATATTGGATATGCTTAATCAATACTGAAAGATAGATAAACAAAACAAGAATTTTTGACGCATGGCTAACGTAAATTAAAGTAGCTCTAACTTTCAAACATATATTCCAAATCACGAATAACTTAGAAACCATATGCAACATATTACACAGTATATGGTTTTAACTAGCGTGTTAACTTTATGAAAATAATTTAGTAAGATGTACCATAACTGGTTCTACTGACATACACAACCTGTCTCAGCATGAAATTACTGATTGTAACTTCCCGCAAATATAAACCACATTTAAATGTGTTTGTTTAGACTGTCACTATCTACTTTATATGGAATCAGAATCTTTGCATTTTTGGTTCTACAGCATTTCCACTAGCCATTTCTTACTATTAGGGCTTGATTGGTGATATTTAATATTACTTATGTACTATCTTTAAAAAAAGAATTTAGCTAAAAACCAAGCATATGCAATGTTTACTCAAAAATGTATCATCTCAGTTTGGTTTCTGTTTCTCTTTTCAGTATTACATTGCTATTCAAAACTACTTAATCAGTTTTCAAATGAGAAGGAAACAGAAAACTGTGCTCCGTGTATGTGAATATCCGTGTATATGTGAAAAAGACTCTTAATTTGCCAACAAGCCATAACAAGGAAATTGGTTTACAAATGACTTTCATATCTGTAAATGATATCAACTGATAAATACATAAAATACAAAAGGCAAAAATTCTCTATTGTCAAACATATATGCCTCTCAGGTGTGTGGCTATATTTTACCTAAATCAGTGAATGAAATGGAAATAAATACATTTCTAGCAGCATTTTTCAAAGTACGTATCCACATCAATGGTAATAAAAATATTTAAGTAAACGTTTTCATAAAAGGATTTAACATTTAACAAATTGAAATTTTCCACCGATAGAATATTGGCATTGACTAAATGAGATTCTTTAAAAACCCTTACTTTATGATGTCACTATAAACACTGCACATTTTAAAATAATCTGTATTAATAATAGCTGAAAACCCTAAACCTAAAAAAATGGTCCTAGTCTTTTTATAACAAGAGAATGATTTCTTTTTCAGTTCTGTTCACTGCTACATTAAATCACTGAACGATGCTTTTCTAATGCTAACTAGTTAACACTAACGTCTTAATCAATAACTAAATCCACCTTTTTTAGACTGTCGGGTTGAGTATTTCTTTCATCTATATAAGTGCTAAACAAATTCAGATGTTAATTTGTTTCAGTCGAGCTCCTGCGAGTGCATCGTTGTAAGGTTTTATTTAGAGACGGCAGGTCTCCCTGTTCAGATCTAACTCTCCGACACTTGCATAGTCAGACTCCATGTGGCCGTTACCCTGCTGCTCCTCTTCCTCGCTGCTCTTTGGAATTTTGATGGTCTCGTACCCAGGGTCTGTGTTCTCTGTGGACTTCTCTTCAGGGGGTGATGGGTACATGTCTCTCACTGAGGCGTACAGCTCACTGGAGCCTGACTCCACCACCACTCCCCTGATCTCACCGATGCTGCTGTAGTCGTTTTCTTTCTCCACCACCACCGGCTTTACTACACTGGAATACAACTCTGATACCTGCAGAGGGGGATATAAGTATGGTCAGATACCAGATACTGCACAAACCTAAAAGACTGGATATTGTAAAATAATAAAAGGAACACAGTCTGCATACAATAATATAAATATACAGATAAATTTATAAATTGTAGTCCACTCTTTACAGTGTTACATTACTGAAATCAAATATAGTTACATTTATGTCGCTAAAACGCAACATACCGCAAGGGAGAGGCAGACCAAAACGAGAAGCACAAAATCCATTAAAACAACAAAGTATGCACACTTGTAATGAATTGTGTAACCGCACTATCTGCATATGGTGGTGCATTGATGTAAAAAGCATCCGTTCTTCAAAATTGATCAGCTAAAATCTACAACAGCGGCCTCGCTCACTCGTCGCATTCCCGGAATATAAACACAAACATGACATAACCCTCAAAAACTCACTGCCCTCTAGTGCTGTAGCAATAAATTACTTTAGTGTGTATGACCTCGACACAGAAATCAAAAAAGGAAACGGCTGCATTGAGGCGACGGCACGGAAGTATAAATTAGCTTTAAGGCAAATAATCTGACTAGTGGCCTCTAAGGTAGAACCCTCTTCTCCCCCCCCCCCCCAACAACCAACAATAAATCTACACTATGTCTGACTGCAGAGACATTATTGTATACGTTGTAAAGACATTATTGTCTTCGTTTTGTTTTCTGCACACTGAACTATATTAAAAATAAATCCATAGTGCGATCTGTTTATCACATCTATAAATAACTAATTAGTTTAAAGAAGTCAATCACATAACACAACTGTTTATTAAATGACATCTAACCAAACAAAAAGAAAGCAATCCAGATGCTCTTAGATAAAAAGCTCAAAACAATGTGACAGCATCTGGCCAGACGAGATTAATGAAAAGCCGACACTCATTCCGTG
The DNA here is from genome assembly GCA_028565875.1 of Hoplisoma paleatum. Lineage (NCBI taxonomy): Eukaryota > Metazoa > Chordata > Actinopteri > Siluriformes > Callichthyidae > Hoplisoma > Hoplisoma paleatum. The sequence continues at coordinate 2,170 of JAOTRQ010053322.1, read as the reverse complement.
CCTGACTGATAAGACAAATCACCGCTGGTCCACTCGTGCACACGGGAGCAGAGCTGATGTGCATACAGAGTGTTAGGGGGTCAATTCTAAACCAAGCACAGACATCTCTAGGGGGAGGAAGAGGCCCCGAGTAGAACAACATCTCAGACTTTACTCTTTCTGGTCCACAGATGGCGCAGTTGGACTGCAGAAATAGCAATACCCGACTATGCTCCATGCCTCACCTTCATAAAGCTTCAGGTGGACAAACAAAAGAAGCAGAAATAAAAAGAGGTAGACAGCTGGTAAAGTGGAGGGTTGTGAGTAGAAGGACTGATGCTCTGATGTCATGCTGCGAGCGAATGCTGGTTCTTCCTGAATACGCAGCGGGAGATGTCCGCTCTGCTCTACAGATGGCATCATTTGTATGCTGTAACCGCATAGCCGCCCTGCGTCAGGCGGCTAAATAGTCATAATTAAGCGGAACTCCATGGTTATTGCTCTGCTGTATCTATCAGATACAAGTGACCCATGAGACCAGAACAATGACTTATAGATTAGAAACTGTTTCCTGTTCACATGACCGTTATTTGTTACTTTCTGCCTTGAAGTGCAGCCATCGGTTGACTGACCAAAGTGGGCCTGAAGTCTGAAACACTGAATTTGCTCCGGCAATACATTATGAAGCAAATTTAAGATGCCTTCAAAACTTTCAATCAAAACTTTTGGCTAATTCGGGAACAGTGAAAATGTTATTTTAAAGTGTAATTGAGTGCATTATCCTAATGTGGAAGTTTGCATGATTGGAAGCAACGTATGTATAAAATAGGCGGCCAAAGAATTGCTATAAATGTGTCCTGGCGGATTCAGACCCACTGTGACCCTCCCATCCTTAAAAATAAGTTCTAAACTAAACCTCTTCTGATCACTAGTGCAAAATAAAACATCTGTATTTGTCATTAATTTTTTCTTCGGTCAGATCGCCCTTCGGTTCAGCCATCGTACGGCAGCCCTGGAGCAGAAGTTAGGGGTCTCGCTCAAGGACCCATCAGTGACTGTGGATCATAACACAAAGTTATACTATCACACATACACGTCAGACTTTTCTCACCTCTCCATTTGTCAGTGCAGAGATATTATGGTTGTCATTCTCATCGAGTACTTTATCAGGTATGGGTGGAGGATTTTCCTCATCAGGCTCCTCTGTAACTGTGCGTCGGGTCTCCACGTCCACACTGTAGCGGCTCTTCTTGTTCAGGTCGATGGAGGCATATTCAGCACCGTTGACCATCGGGGACAGGTCAGACTTGCCAGAGCCGAGGTTTTCATGACCGTTGGGCATCATGGGAAGGGGCTCTTCTGGGCTTTCTGTGCCATTGGACAGGACCGGATGCTTCAGATCTTTTAGCGTCTCATAAGGTGAGTCCTCCACGGCAGGATCAGGTGGGGCTCTGTCCTTCAGAACTTCGTACGTGTTTTCTCCGGATGTCACAACTGTACTGGAGGATTCATTCGCTACGTTCAGTGCGTTGTTGCAGGGAATGCTGGGTAACTCACGGTCCTGGGGGCATTTGGAGGAGCGATGCTCAGAGTAGCTCGACAGCATCTCTTCTGAAGGTTGTGGGCTCGTATCCATGGTGTCTGTGAGAACTGAGATCAAGGCAACAGGGAAAGTTAGGATGAGCTACATCGAAAGAAAAAGAAATATTTATTTTGAAAAACAAAATAAACAAACAATAGAATTGTGCTTATTTAGCAAGTGTAGCTGACAACAGTCTTATAATCATAACAATAAGAACACCTTCATTTTTGATACTGGTGTACAATAAAATTGAATTCTCTTCCAACCCCAGCCTGTTTAGAAGCCACTATATGGTGCCTCTGTAGCAGAAATGGTCAAGGGCTCAATATTACCAACATATCAAAGGCTGGAACCCACAACCTTTTAATTGATAGTCCAACACTAAGCCTCCTGAGCTCCTAGTGTCTCAATACTGCCATCTTTGACTGTTGATAAGGAGTTTTGCATGTTCTACCCATGTTCCCCTTGCTTTCTGTATGTAGTCTAAATAGCTTCCCACCCACTAAAAACAAACAGAATTGGGACTGGCTGGTTTAAAATCGATCCAGGTAATATTCTGTTTAGGGCTGTCCGCAAATAATCGATTATTCGTTGGTCGACCGAAAAAAT
>JAOTRQ010053314.1:0-14824 GCA_028565875.1 Hoplisoma paleatum | reverse complement strand
AAACACACATCCCTCCTGGTGAAGAACTATCTCCAGATGACCAAAGTGAATGTTATTGAATGGCCTGCACAAAGCCCTGACTTAAACCCAATAGAAAATCTGTGGGGTGACCTAAAGAAAAATGTCCATGCCAGACAACCATCGAATCTAGAGGAACTTGAGAGATTTGCCAAAGAAGAATGGGCCAGGATTCCTCAAATGAAGTGTGAGAGACTTGTTGTAAACTACAACAAACGTCTGCAGGCAGTAATCCAGCAAAAAGGATACACAATTGACTATTAGGATGTGGGGGGCTAATAATTTTGACCCTGAGACTTTTTGTGTTTTGTGTAATATCTTAATTTCTGAGTGGAATATAATATAGTGTAAGCATCCAAAATAAAACTACGATGTCTAAAAAAGCTGTGTTCAGTTTATTTTGCTCTGGTTAATATCACTTGGAAAATCCTTAGAAAACAAGGACTATTTTGTAAGGGGGCTCATAATATCGTCCTCAACTGTATATATATATATGAGAGATATGGATGGACTGATTGATTGTAGCGATAACCCACCTAAACAAAAAACGTTTTTTGACTAATTATTTTTATTAAAGAGTAATTAAATACAGATGCAAAACATGGAACTGGCATGGACCTACAATTCAAAACAAAAAACAAAAATTACTCAGCTTTTGTGTACTGATTAGATCATGTTGCCTTATACATTATTTCAACATGATCATGATTAACATCTCTGATGCAGACAAACAGGATTCAATGTGGCAAGAAAAACAAAAAAAATGCAAATTTACAATTGAAATTTTAGTATATTTAGTGCATTTCTGGAAATTAAAGTTATTTTAATCTTTGGCGGTTCACAAATAGATTTTATTAATTAAAATTGTAACTGACCGTAATAAACTTTGTTGTTTTCTTTCTGCCCTCTCTTAGGTATCAGACTCGTTAAAACAGACCAACTCCTACATGTGGCAGTTTCGCTCACTACAGATATCTCTACTGCTGTGTTCATTTGTGGCAGTTGTAGGGGGAGCTTTTTTTCTTGCAACTGCCCTCTTTATAGAAAAAGACAGATACAATGCAGAAAACTTTGTTGCCTCTGGTAAGAGAAATTTTTTTTTTAAATTTTTTAATTAAGATTGATTGCCAAACTATACGATGTAAAACCTTATGGAAAGTTTAGAAAGTAGAAATAGCTATCGTGAACTAACATTGTTATAATTTCTCTTCAGGAAATTAGCTAGAAAGAATTGTTAACTTTTAGTTAAAACAACCAATACAATTAGACCTCGGATCAGTCACAAGCCCCATTAAACCACATGACGGTACCCAACCATTTTTAGGATACAGTTATTATATCAGAGTGCAGGTTACTAAGAAAACATATAATTGAAAGTATGGTGCATGCTGCATGTTACACTACCTGGCCAAACACACACTAACCTTTCATTGGGCCGCCTTTACCATTGTAGCATTGTTTCAATAGGCTTCTGCAAAGTCACAAGATTTATTTGAATCCAGTCTTGTCCAAGATTTCCAGCACATCCCAAATATTCTCAATGGGTTTATGATCTGGACTCTCGGTGGTGGCTAATCTATGTGTGAAAAAGAAGATCTCTTTCACATTTCATCTGGCCATTCAGTATATTCAGGTAGTCAGCTGACCATATTCTTTCAGCACATACTGAACTTGTTGCTGAACCTTGACCTGACCAATTACAGCAACCCCAGATCTGCTCCCACAGACTACAGTAGGCACTAGTCATGATTGGTACATCAATTCATCTGCCTCTCTTCTTTGCCCTGGTGCGCCCATCACTCAGGAACAGGGAAAATCTGGACTCATCAGACCATACAAGCTTCGTTCATTGAGTCCAATCTTTATGCTGCCTAGCACATTGAAGCCTTTTCCCCTAGTTTGCCACACTGTTAAGTGGTTTTCTTATGGCTACACAACTGTTCAGTTTAAATCCATTGAATTGCTTTTGCATTGTTTTTACTTTCACTATTAAACATAGCCATTAGTTCTACTGATTGATTTCACCAAACGTTTATGTGAAGACATCACGATCATTCAGGACATATTTCACATTTATGTTACACATTTCTTCCTCGAAGATGATGGGTCCCCACTTTATTTCCAGTTTTTAATAATTTTAATAGCTTCTGCAATGTCCTTAGATGTTTTCTCTGCTTTATTCATTCAATAATTTGATATTTCTCAAACAGACTGACATCTATTCCACGACCTGTGCCTTTTGACACGATCATATTAGAAATGAGAAACAACTCATTACACCAGTCGTTCACCAATGCAGTAATTTTTTTTATCTGAGGTTTGTACCTATTTGTAGTTAGATCAAGGTGGACTTTTGTTTTGGCTAGGCAGTGTATATTTCAGTATGTAACATAGGACTTTACACACACAGTGGTGTGAAAAAGTGTCCATCACTTTCTTCCCTTATTAATGAAGCCCTTCATTTATGAACTGCTTTTTGTGTTTATTCATTTTTTTCTAAAAGGTAAATTTGTTTGGTCTGAAACATTTGTGTGAAATCAGAAAGGTGCACTTTTTCTCACCACTGTGTTTAGTTTTTGTATCGTAATTCTACCAAATTGCGATAAAATTCAAAATAGCTTGTACATTTAGTAAGGTTAGCTTGCAGGTTCCTCCTCTTATAGGTTTTCCTTTTACATGATTCCATGATTCCTTTGAATTACATGATTCCATATTTTGAATTCTGGTTAATAGGACCACCGGTTTATGGGACCAGCCGGGTATTCGGACCAAATCCAGTACCAAGTACCGAAAAGGAATCCTATTACATACGAGTAATTTAGTTCGATTATTCGGACCAAAATTCCGCTTAATTGGCCTAAAGAACGGGAGATCGTTTTTGTTTGTGGTAGTTTTGTTCAAGTGCAGTCGGTCAAGAGAACGTGTTAAATCACACTGAATCAATTCTTCAAACGTTGACTGGAATTTAGTAAGAATTATTTATTATTAAGCTTCACATGCTGCGTGTGAGTAACTGCGTTCCGTACACCGGAGCTACGCTGCCTCCGGCCACGCCTCCTCCAAATATTACACGAGGGGCACCTGTACCTGTAAACATTTGTACCTGTACGCATCTGTACCTGTATACACCTGGATTGTGTTTGGGATTATTTATGTTTTATATTTACGCCCGTGTTTCCCGGATATCGGGGTCAGATCAGTGTTTCATTCATGTGGCCATCGGTCTCTCCGTTTCGTTATGTTATTAAATTGTATTTATATTAGTCTGTTTGCGTCTGTGTGTGTCTGTGTGATCTAACCACGGATTCCTCGTTTTGAAAAACATTATTTTTCAATGAATGAAGTTCATTAACAACCGTAGTTCTTATTTGTACGATCGCTTTACGTGTAGATCACACAATAATGGTTTAATAAACACTTAATATGTTATGTAATTTATACCAAGTCCAGTTTTAATGCATGTTCGTTTAATGGGACCGGCCGGTTATTAGAACCAAAGCAACCGTGTCCCGATTTGGTCTGATTAACCAGAATCGACTGTATTTGCAATTATTTTTATGTTATGTACAATATTCTGTTATCATCTGCTGTGCACTACACTAAAGTGAATAATAATTAGATTTTCTAAAAAACATTTATCTGTGTTTTCTTTAGATGATGCACCAATTATTGTTCCTAAAAGAGGGAGGTCGACCAAGGTGCCAGTTTCAAGTGTTTTAATCTAAGGACGTTAAAGATTACAATCCGGGGATTACCTGTCTTAGTAATGTAGATGGACAGAATGGAATCTAATTGAATGACCTCGCCTGTTTTGATGTACTGTGGGAAGAGTACTCCCGAAAATAACTTTTTAGTCACCTTTCTTGAGTTTTTACAATAATTTATCAAACATGCAATGTTCATGCTAACTAACATGTCTCTTCTGAACATACAGATGTGAAACATCATGACATTTGGGCGGCATTGCACTTCTGTATGCCTCTCTTTCATGTACTATGTCCTTATTCTGTTAAAGAAAGCTGAAAAGTCGTGAGATTTAACTGATCAGGTATAGATTAGTATTTTTCAGTAACACTTTTCAGATTGTTTTAAAAGCACAACGTTTGTTTTAAGCATAGAACTTTTAAAAAGGTAACTACATAACACCACATGGAATTTGACTTGATTAAGTTGCATTTTAAAGTATGAAATCGTTTAATAAGTTGATTAAAAACATTGGCATGCATATGGTTGTGTACAAAAATAGAGTACATGCGGCCCCACAGTCCCCAGGACCAAACATTTATTTTTATAACTAAACCAGCCACAGTTTATCTCTGTTAGATTTAACTTAATTTGAAGAGGGGTATGCTGTTTCTATGCATTGTTTTTGCATTAACTCAATGATGTTTAGATTAATGTGTGCTTACAAGTCTTTAAATTCTTCAGCTTAAGCGTGCTTGTGTATGTGTGGTCTTTAAAGTTGAATGCATGCTGCTAGTTTACAAACTGCTGCTGTTTTCACAAATATTTTTATTTTTTCTTCGTTCTTTCAATACTACACACTAAATTCACCGGCTTTAGTTTTAAGAAGCATTTTACCTGATGTTATTATGTTTTGTCAAACTTACAACCTAAATTGCTGCTGCATCTCAACTGTGGTATTCCCCCTGGCTTTATTTTAGGTCGATGTAAAAGACTAATCTGATTTTTAAATATGCTGTTTAAAGCAAATGGCCAAACATAATAAATAACATTTAAAGCCCTTTGTTTGCTTCAGGGACTTATTTAAACTGCTACTGATTGATTGATTTTTTTGCTGTTCTAAAAACACTTTTAGTGCTTATTTTGTCTTTCTTTTTGATGAGTATGTGATCAGTTGCTGTGGTTTCCTGTTTGTAGGTGGGAGAGAGATCCACTTTTTCACATTGCAAATTATTTTCAGTCGCTAAATTTGTACTATTTGCGTGTAGTATTAAATGATATAGGAACATTGCCCAAATTGTTTATTCTGTTATTCTTGGGGGACTTTTAAAAAAACTTCAAAACTCATCACAGAGATGTGCAAATAGTCAAAATGAACCTATAATTCGAATAAATTTTGTTCCTTATGTAGGATCATCATTTAGAAGCTGCATTTTAGAGCAAATAGAAGTCTTTATCTTGTTTAATTTGTTGCTCACAATTAGACCATCACTGCTAATGCTTCTGTGTGTATAGATAGTTTCCCAGACATACGTTTTGTAATGCAAAAACAACTATTTGATGTATGTTGATGTACTGATTGTTCTGCAAGGTTATGTTTTTTCTGCTATTGTCTTGATGTCAAACGTTGTTCCATTCAGAAGATTATTTCCTCTACATCACACACTGAATGTGACTGAAAATATGAGAATATGGGAATATTTTAGACTACAAACTCAACAAAGACTAAAATCTACCATCGCTGAAAGAAAAGCAAATTACTTTTCTGTGAGTAAAGAAAGGATAACTTTTCTAGAGAAAATTTACAAATACTTGTAACTTCTCAAACACAAAAGCAGAATATCCAGCAGTTGTAGCCAGTATCTAGAAAGTACAAGCTGTAGTATCAACACATCCAACAATGAATTCAGTGAGTACTGGTGATGGCAAGAAGAAAAGCACACTTACGACTGTGCTGATCATGTGTCGGTTAACAAGTTAATGTTATTTTTCAGGCAGGTGTTCAAGCTTTCATTAAAGCAGAGGTTCACTATCTAACATTTCTATTAAAAAATGAAACTTCATTTGGGAACAAGATTGAGCGTGGTGGGTCACTGGGTGCATCAACTGAGTCACTTAGTGCTTCTCTATAGAGCAGAACAGACATTTGAGACATTTGTGGTTTGGTGGGTTGCAAGACTTAAGAGGCTTGAGTAGTTTAGATTGCACTGATCTCTGCTTGTAATGGAATAGCCATGCATAAGGATGGTTGTTTCAGGAAGGGCATATATGTAAAAACTCAGTAATGCAGACCACAGTCCTCTGTGGGAAACCCTAACTGTTTTCAAAATCTGAATTCTGTTTCATTATTTGGAACAACAAATGTTGTGTTCTTTTCAAAATGAATAAAGTTATTGCGATTATTAAAACTTCCACTTATTATTGCATTCATAGTGTAATTTAATTGTTGAGATTTTTATAATGAAATTAATTGCTTTTTATTTGTCATTGCACATATGCAGAACAACGAAATGTCTTTCTTCGCATATCTCAACTTGTTTGGAAGTTGGGGTCAGAGCGCAGCATCAGACAACCCTGGAGCAGACAGGGTTAAGGGTCTTGCTCAAGGACCCAGCAGTGGCTGGGTAGCTGAGTCCGGATTTGAAACCCCAACCTTTAGGTTCATAGCCCAAAGCTCTACCCACTAGACTAACTGTTGACTGAACAAAAACAAGCACCAATCATGCATGCAAATTAATTTGAAATATGGTGTAGACTACTTCAATATATTATGTCTATCTAAAATACAGCAACGACATTAACCAAATAAATAAGCAACCAAATTACCAAATACCTAACATCAGGCTACTGATAAGTAGCAAAATTTAGATAGCAAATGGTGACAAACTTTTCTGTTTTATTTTTGTGTGTGTGAAAGATTTTTTGGAACTAATTTTAGTATTTACCGTACTGGCCCGAGTATAAGGCGCACTTATAAAAACTGCGGTGCGGCTTATTTGCACGATTTTCAGTTGTAACAGAAACTTCAAATATAGCGCACATTTATAACACATGTTATGACGCAACAATGACTGTCATGTTTGAATTTTTGAATAAGTCGTTATTGGGTTTATTATTATCGCATACCGACCCAGCCAATGTAACCTCCTGCCTGCCTCATATCAAAGTTCTGGACGCAACGCCTAGCGACAATTGCCGTAAGCTTTGAGCCCAGTATACACCACACCAACCCAAAGAGAATAGGTACTAGATAAAGTTTTATTCTGTCAATTTTTATATATTTTTTTGAAACCCTCTCAAAATTAATGGTACTCGGGCCAATACGGTACATGAAGTTTTAAAAGCTAAAACATTTTATTATTCTTCCACTAAAAATGTAATGGAAATGGATTCTGATTAGCACCAGCGATGCATTTTAAAATGTGTCATTTGTCATAAGTCAGTTTGACACTGTTTTGTCTAACACTATAGATCAGCTATTTAATTTCCATTTCCAAACAAAACATTTTTTTAAACAACAGATTTTTTCAGAATTCAAGCTGACAACCTGCCAAGCGATTGCTACGAAGTGTTCTTACAAAGAAGATCTGTTGCTGAAGAAGCGTGTGGTACCGGAAAAAAAAAACTGTCAGCAAGTACTTTGGTTTGATGGGAGTGTTTCACACAGCTTGACCACCACATCCCACATCCCTCTAAAGGGACACACAATTCATTAATAGAATGGTGCTCTTCTGTGGTGATATTTAGGCACTGTTTCTGAAACATTTCAAGCCATGAACGGATCTTCCAACATTTATTCTCCTCTTGCCTGCTTGACAAATCGGTGTTGTCAGTGAAATGTAGTCACGACAGCAGGGTCTGAAAGTGGTTCCTTGACATATTGTCTGCCACCATTGGACACCTTGTGTCATTTTCCCAGTAGGCATGAATTCCAATCAACATTTCCAGCTCTTTAAAAGTGGTGTTACAAAATACAATGAACTTATAATTTAATCGATTGGACATGTTTTTAGATTTCATTTGTTTTGAATATGATTTTAATTAAACAACAAGAAACACTGATTGAAAATCGGGTAAATTAATTGAGCATATAACTCACATTTTTCTTATTGTGACAAAGTCGTCCCATGGTGGTCACATATGTCACAACAAACATATTGTAACTGTTTTTAATCACGTTATAGAAATTAGTTGAGAATGGGTTGTATGCTATTACTATAACTATTAAATTTGTTGAATTTGATTTGAAACATACCTTTTTGAAACAAAAAACAAACTTTTAAAATGAGCTGATTTTGTCTCAAGCACTAACCAAGCACACCACCATTTTAGAAATGATCACATGATCACTAAACCAAAAACTGTCACATAACTACACCCAGTATGTTCATTAGATGTCACTTAGAACTTTGTGTGGATAATGAGGAAGAATTTAGGTCCAGGTTTTAAAAACATATTTATTTACTCAGGATTTTAATTCGTCTCTCAAGCAAGGTGTGTATGGCTCTGGTCCTGGGGGTCTAGAGTCAGTTTTAATCTTTGGTTTAGGGGTCTTTAACTCTGCTTTGTGACAAAGTTTGTTGTTAAAAATGCTATACCTTTGACTATGTAGAGTATAATCTAGTTGTTACATAGCAAACCTGCTTTAAAAAAGTGGGCAACAGTACAAATTAATTTCATATGTTACTGCAATCAGATGTTCACACATACAACACTAAACATTTGCCCAAACTTGGTGGTAACACTCTGTATTACACGAAATTATTACATACATATTACATACTAATTTTTGTTGTTCTAGTACTGTATTTAGTTTTCTGGTGCTGTATTCTGTCTTGTTCTTGTTTACTCTCTGGACCTCCAATCTTTAAAAAAAGTATTTTATCAAATTAATACTGACGAAGTATACTGTCTGTTCAAAAAATTCTTTTCATGTTTAAAAATTATGTAGATATGTATGTAGATTTTTTGTGTCTGTGTATTCCCAGATATATGGAGTAATCTCTTTAAAATAACATATGGAGTAATCTCTTTAAAGAATGGATAACAGCACTACTAATAAAAGTTGTCACATTTTAGCTCACAAAGGTTAAGTATGTCTGATGATCCTCATTAAGTTCCATAAATATTAAATTATTAAAGTTTGGACAGACAGTAGGTCCGTCATTTTTGTCCTATTGTTGTAGTGACTTAATAAAGCCTGGTTTTGTCTTTCTGAAACCATGATAACCTAAAGTGTTGATGTATTTACAATTTCATTAAACATCTTCACAAATAAACAAAGTGAATATGAGTTGAATATTGGATTATTTTTATTGCCTCATGTTATGTTTGCACTCAAAACAGAATTGTGTTACCATTTAATGGAATTACAGTTATACTATAATACACTAAAGCACCACTTCTCGTGTTGAACAGAAATATTCTTATTTCACCTTAATGGTGAATGTGTAAATAATGTATTACAATTACTTTTATGTATAATATTATTTTCTGTATGTCTGTACATTTACTTTCAAAAACTGATATTTTCTTTGTCCAACTGCAGCCATAAATACTGCTTATATGTATTTAGAATAAGCAGTGAAAGAAAACTGTTCATTGCTTAGAAACTAGAGGAGGAGACATTACAACAGCATTTACAATGAACCAATGAAGAATGAGACAGAGCTCAGGAACAAGAAAGACTAAAATACCAAGTTAGGGATGGAATGTGTATGCACCTTGTCAAATTAAAATTGGGTTTAGAAGTCTGTAAATTAATTGTATGATGAAATTTTGAGAGCGAAAGGCTGACTCTTATTGCACGTGAAAAGAGGGCAAACAGAACTAGTTCCAGATCAATTAAGAAATGAGTTGTGTAGGGGAACCAAAATGGTGAAATCTTAGGTGGCTATGGTTATGAGTTAGGTCTGGTAACATAAGAATAATCTAACCTCTAATTTGGATTAGGATCATAACTGACTGATACTGGAACTGGATAGGTAAGTTTTTTTATTTCTTAATTTTATTTTTATTCATTACAATTTAATGTTTAACCGAAATTTGCCATAAATTATCATATATTAGTAGCTAGTGTATAATCAAAAGTTAAAACTATGTTAATTTCTTGAGCTTTCCAATAGTTGTTTTACTTTTATATGTCCTGCCAGTTGCCTTAAAGTCTTCAATAGTATTTTGAGAATAATTAGGGTCAGATGGTCTGCTATTGAAGTCTAAGTTTTAAATTCACACTCTTCGTTCTTTTGTGAACATTATAAAACTGTCTTGCAATTGGTTTTATCATGTTTATAATCATTATTTATAACTTATTTCAAATAAATAATACCATATAACATGTTTTACGGTACTACAGATTACAGATCCAGTCTGTAATTTTTTTAACCAATTATGCCACATGCCTGATCTAAAATCTAATCTGCCTAATTGTGTTATACATTAATAATTATGAACTATATGATCTCTCAGTACTGACAATTGAATCCTCTCAAAAGTTATTTTGAAATATAAATTTAATTTAAGACATTTTGTAAACATTTTAAAATTGTTAATTTATATTTTCAGCATTTAGCAGACACCTTTCAGACACCTTTATCTAAATCAACTTACATTACATTTACAATAACAGTCTGAGCAATTAAGGGTTAAAGGCCTTGCTCTAGTACTGTACCTTAACCACAAGACTACAGCTGCCCCCCACCACACACAAATCTTTATTTGTGTCTTTACTTTTTTCCAAATAACTATTTTATAAGTAAAGATTTGCAATTTGATGTTTAAATTTGACTTCATTTGTTTTAGTACCAAGCATTAACTTTTGTTATTTTGCAAGAAGAATTTTGCTTCATGTTTGTTTCAAACATTAACCAAGAAGTGGTGGTTGTGTTCTGATTTTCATTAGGATTTTTAATAAAATACAGATCTGGACCGAGGGCAAGTCCATCGAGCATTGGCATTCTTTGTATGCTATGGCAGTTTCTGGTAAATGATATAGTGCTTGTAGTGTTGTAGTGCGTGATTTGGCATTGTTTTAAAGCAGAAATCTGTGGCAAATCCTTTTTCTAAAATAAAGTACAGTTACTTCACCTGTTATCAATTCACCTACTGGTTGTGGTGTTTCAAAACCTTCGTCACACATTTTGGAGCAGTCATCAAATTCTGAAGGTTTTTATAACTACAAACCACAACGTCGTTAATCAAGGAAAACTATGGAATTAGTACTATTGTTCTTATTTACTCAAAAGGTTCCCTAGTATCATTTTGTTATTTAAAACAATTACACAATACACCAACGTGTGTCATCAGTAGCCATTTAGTCATCTTGACATTTAGAGTACATAGAGTGGCACAAAATGGAGGTAAATGTGCATTTCTTTTCTGGTTTTAGGTGAGCAAGGCTTTGCAGCTGTAGGTGTAAAGTGAGACCTTGCTGACTCTAATGCTGTGCTCTTTTTTTCTCATCTAACTGCAAAATACAGGAAATCCGTTTCCTGGCAATGAACACACATGTACATGTGTAAACCAAAGCATTGCAATGCTGCAGATACTAAATTAGATAAATCAGATAGTTAATGTTTAACAGTCTCGAATAGACAAGTATTTGTTAATTTATTTATTAAAAATAAACAATATTACTTGCATAGGATAATTTGGTTGCCAATATAAAATAATCAAACTTAAATTGTTGAATTGTTCGTAACTTGTTTAAATACCATTTTTCAGGTATGGATGCCACTACACCAGTGACTGTGATTGGTGGTTCAGTTTTAGTGTTGATCATCATTCTAACTGGACTTTGTCTTAACTGCAAAGGAGGCAATCAACGAAGTAAGCTAAATAATTATAGGCAAAAATAATATTGTCCATCTTTTTATGTATTGTGTTAACATGATTTTCTGCTTAATTTTCTTTAAGATTATATACAACAGCAGCAACATGATCCACGGAATAGTTGTCCATCGTAAGACCCTATCTTTTTTCAAACAAAAAATACAACGTTTGATTTTACCTTAAAGTAACATTGCTAATTGAATAAAGCCAAGATCTTTCCTGTTTTGTCTGTTCAACTTTATTTTATTAGCAATTTGTTTAATTGCAACATTGATATTTTTTTTGCTTTAAGAAAACTCAGTAATAAAGTGTTAGCAGGACAATTGGGCTAAAATTATATGTCTACGGTTGTATCTTAAACATAGCTTAGACTTAGGTTTTACCATCATTTTTATATTACAATCTTCAGTCATTTATTTAGGACCGGTCAGGATGCATAAAATATGGCTGCATAAAGTCATGTACCCATAATGTGGTTTTCATTGTCTTTGGCATTTGCAATGTCTTACAGGCAGGAAATTTTGTTTGAAAATTTAATGAATGCATTAATTCTACCATTACAAAATAGTTCCTTTTATTTTTGGTCTGAAGTTTATTTTCTTTTAACACATCTGAGAGTTTGAGTTCATTATTTTAGTTAATAATACTGAAAATACAACTTTTGTACACAGGGATACAGCGTTTTCACAGATCTCACAGTTTTAAGTAAAGATGTTTTTATAAATAGTAACAAATCAGGATTACAATATCATGATTCAGTTTCAATTCAAATTTATGCCAGTTTTTCAGATTATGTTGCAAACCTTAATTGCAAGAATTAAAGTTATATAAAATATGCAATGATATTAAGGTTAGAAGTTGATCAGCAAAACATGAAACATCTTGGGTGGATGCTTTTTGCAATCAAGTCAATTTAAATGTAAGAAATACTTCATTTAAACGGCATTTTCTTTACTGTTTAACTTTTTTAATTTGTGGTTATTTATTTTAGTTAATTATTATTTTTGTAATCTTTTTTGGAATTATCTAGTGTTGTCACAGGGAATATTGAATTTTTTTATGTTTGTAAACATAACATCTAAACACAATACAACCTTAACACTTAATTAATAAATAAATTGTATTTTGTTAATGTTTAAAATCGGTTTAGTTTTAAAGTTTCTCATGTGTATCTTTATCTCTTATTTTACAGGGTACAAGGATTTATGATTGTTCGCCCATGTAAATATTTGTCATTATTATTTAATGTTTAGCTTAAGAACTGCATTAATAAAGCACAAAAGCATTGTTTGAGTGACTGAAGAAACTGAAGAAACTTTTTCTGCTGTTATCAGAACAACTTCACACCAGTAAACTGAATGTGAAAGCATTTATTGAATAATAATTTATTGCAAAATAGGAGATGTAGAAACACTATCTTATTAATTACATAAAAGGCAAAAACACTATAACAGTCCATCAGAGTGCACACATACATCTGCACTCAGATTTCAGAGAATCTTTAGTACATGTCCTGTCCTTGTCCTGTTAGAAAACTGGAGTGCCCGGTGAAAACCAACATATAGTAGATCCAATGAGAGCATGTAAACTCTTCTTAGAAATGACCAAAACTGTGTTAAGGTCCATACATATATGTGTAGCATAGATAGAGCTGCAACATATATATGTTAAATGCATCTTCAGCTAAGTTGAAGTAAACACAGAATTTTATTTCATTAATCTTAAAATGGAAATGGAAAACAACCCCCTCTGTGTTTACCAAGAGCCACACTAAACTTCATTTTCAGGACAAAAACCAAGACATGATGTCCAAGAAAATGTTATGTTGTAGCAAGGCAAAATTAATGAATTCGACTGAATGTCAAGAACAACTTGGACAAACAATTATCACTATATGACACTATTATTTATTCCTTTATGGCACAGTATAACTACATTTTTTACATAAACAGCTTATACTTCTTGCATGATCTGAATCTGATATGATATCAATTATTTATTAATGCAAACCTTTGGCAATTAGCGGTTAAATCTTGAATAACAATTCTTTCCCATCTTATTTTAGATACAGAAGTAAATGGAATAGACAATCTATTTACTATCCCCACACAGACTTATCAACAACCACTCATTAGGTAAACATATTTTAAACACAATCAGATTTGTATGTAGTTTTGTTTTATGTAATTATAACATTGTCACTGTTTTCACCCCACAATTCTTCATCAATGGTTGAATCTAGGCCAGTCTCCCCTTGTCCTTCATCTGGCGGTAAGATTGTCATCATGGTTCCTTATTAATTATATTATTTTATGTCACTTAATCATTACGAAATGTATTTAGCTTTGACACTCTTAGCAGAAACAACTGCAAACATTACAATCACATCACAATTTTGTATCAGTCTTAGGTATAAAATGAGCCATATGAATAAAATATCTAAACAAGATAGATGTATAGATACTTTACAACAGGGGTCACCAACCTTTTTGAAACTGAGAGCTACTTTTTGGCTACCAACTAATGCAAAGGGCAACCAGTTTGATACACACTTGTGAAATCACAAATTTATAACCTTTCTTAACATGTTACTATTAATAATTAATGATATTCATCTATGTGAAGATGTTGATCATGTAAATGATTTCTCACAAAAATTTTCAACAATAATTTAACAAGGTAAGAAACAAATAAATAGCAATATGCAAAAATATGCAACTATTTTTAGAACAGGCCAACGGGCGATTCATGCTTTACAGATATCAAAGGAAATCTTAGTAGCAATGAAAGTACACCAAAAATAAGCAAAGTAACAACATAAAAAAAGCTCATTCAGATAGAGACAGTAGTACAGTTACAGATTATTTATATGTATAATATTGTTTTTACTTAAAGGTGAAAGTCAGAATAATTACATCAACCAAAATGGTAAGAGAGAAATATTGCTGCTTATTTATATCATATGCATTTCATAATATTTGTTCACAATAGTTTAAGGCATGGTGTTTGTTGGGGGCGAGGGTAATTATAGTGATTCATAATGATTCCAAAGATTGTTTTAATTCTCTGTTTCAAGTGGATAAGAACGGAAGCAGCTATGAGCAGCCACCTGAAAATAATGCAGACTATCCTGACTACCTGTAAGAACAATCCTGTTTATTCTATAAACTATTTAATGTTTTATCATTAAAAATTTTTTGTAATGAAGATGTTTGAACAAAACATTGTGCACTACTTTGTCCAAGTGCAATCTTTTATAACTATTTATTATTATCTGTCTTATTATTCTAAG
>JAOTRQ010053304.1:0-14828 GCA_028565875.1 Hoplisoma paleatum | reverse complement strand
CATTATCCAATAAAAATGTCGCGTTGTGCCGGAGGGCAGCTGTGATTGGCTCCAGCCACCCGCAATCATAAACATGCGCGGTAGTAAATGAATGGATTGAAATACATGAGAATGTTTTATACTTTTAACGATATAATTTTTTTTATTTAAGATTTGTCTGCGAGCCAGATGCAGCCACTAAAAGAGCCACATCTGGCTCGCGAGCCATAGGTTCCTGACCCCTGGTCTAGTCCGTTAAGCACATATGATGATTTTGTTTTACTGGGATTTGTGTATAGAAATTGATTTGTGTTCAGTTGAAAAGAATTAAGAGTGATTAAGAGTATGTTTTAGTTATTATCCGAAGCGACTAGGGATAGGGTGGGTTTTTGATTATAGGCTTATTATTTAAAGTTTTGCTTGGGTGTTTTAAATAGCTTCATTCTTGTTATTTATATTTTGTTTACATTTTCACAAACAGTAAGTTTGTGTATGTATATATATATACTTCATCGCATTGTATGGCACCCCTAGAGCAGACAGGATTAGGGTCTTGTTCAAGACCCCAACAGTGCCTGTATTTGAACCCCCAATCATTCAGTTGATAGACCAAAGCTCTACCCACTAGACTACAATATCTCAATAGCATCTTGCTCTTGTACTTCTGTACAAGTTCTGATCCTGCACCCCTAGTGATCCTCACTGGGTTACTGGCCGCCCACTGAAATTGAACTGTACCCACTAGGCTACAATTTAGGTCACAATAAATACAAATATATTTAATCATTGTTCAATCATTGTGTCCCACAGCAGTCCAACGGGGACCCTGTCTGACTTGAGACTGGATGACATTCCTCCTGCACCACAGTTTGTGTTCAAGAGTTTGGCAATGAACAATATGAACTGTAACAGTGTCCCCGCCACCCCGGAGCTGCCACTGCGTCGCCATATCTCTCAGTCATTCAGGTAAGATGGCAAGATATGAGACAATTGAATTGTTCTCATTTAATTAATATTATTTATACAAGTAGGAATAATAGTACATATTAACCACTAAACTATCACTGTCTTGTTACTTAAGTACAATATTTTGTACTTGACTGCTTTGCATTGCTGTGAGTTTCCATTTAGCCAGAATAAAACTATAAAGTAAATAAGTTCTGCATGGTGGCGTCTAACACGATCGTTTTTTGTTCAGGATTGCAAGACCTAAACCAGACGTGAACAGACCAGTCTTAGACCTAAACCGTGGACGAACGAAGCTGCCACGTCGGCGGGTTACTGACTTTGCTTTGGCATATTCAGTGCAGCGTCTTTATCAGTGCAGCTCAGATGACAGCAGTTCAGAGCACTCCATATCCTCCTTCAGCAGCTCATCCAGCCGTGAGTCCACGTCCGAGGCTACCAAAACCCTCCCGCCCCCCTACGGTTACCACCTTACTGCTCAAAACAACTCTCAGAGCCAGCACCTTGTTCAGAACAACTGTCAGAGTCAGCGCCCTGTTCAGAACAGTTCTCAAAGCCATTACCCAGTTCAGAACAGTTCTCAAAGCCATTACTCGGTTCAGAACAGTTCTCAAAGCCATTACTCGGTTCAGAACAGTTCTCAAAGGCAAAACACTGTTGAGAACAACTGTCAGAGTCAGCGCCCTATTCAGAACAGTTCTCAGAGCCATCATCCAGTTCAGAACAACTCTCAAAGCCAACACACTGTTGAGAACAACTCTCAAAGCCAGCGCCTTCTTCAGAAGAACTCTCAAATTCAACAAACTGAGGAGAACAACTCTCAAAGCCAGCGCCTTCTTCAGAAGAACACTCAAATCCAACATACTGTTGAGAACAACTCTCAAAGCCAGCGCCTTCTTCAGAAGAAAACTCAAATCCAACAAACTGATGAGAACAACTCTCAAAGCCAGCACCTTCTTCAGAAGAACTCTCAAATCCAACAAACTGTTGAGAACAACTCTCAAAGCCAGCACCTTCTTCAGAAGAACTCTCAAAGCCCTCTCACTGCTTTTGCTCATTCTCCCCAAAACAACCAAACTATACGCAAATCCATCAACAGACAAACTGTTACCATCCACGGCCGGGAGAAGAGTCAAGAAAGGATGTTTTCAGAGCGTAAAAGGGAGAAAATGAACCTGATGTCTGCCACATATAAGCCAACAAACACAAACAAGCAACAGCAATCGACGGTGACTTCTCCCAAGCGTATGCCTCCACCTTACTCCAGTCTGGTTCGCACCACTTCTCTGAAAGAGTATCCCAGTCACCAAGGCAAGTTGTTTCCTCGAGATGTGGTAACAAATGAGCTCAAGACATGGCATCAGAAGAACAATTCAACAGAGATCCTTCAGAAGCTTCAGCCACAGGAGCATCAGAGGCCTGTAAAACACTCTCAGAATAAAGAGCCTCCGGCCTACAACAAGATCCAGTCTCAAAGAGAGGTAAAGAAGAATTCTTAAAAATTATTCTTATTTACTCTAGGTAGCAATAGGGTTTATAAGGTGAAATTGCCCTGTTGTTTTTTATGTTCTCTGTATGCGGGTTTCCTCTGGGAGTTCCGTTTTACTCCCATAGTCCATAGACAAGCAATAGAGGTGGGACAATGAATTGTTCATGTTGCAACAGTAAAGGGATGAATAACAGTCATTGTCATCACTGCCAAGTAAAAAAATATTTTTTTGTTGTTTAAAAATGTTTCAAATTTATTTATTTTTTATGTAGACTCCCCAGAAAATGATCCTGCAGAGAGCCGCTGATGGAACCCCTCTACAGTGGTACGAAAAACAAGACCGTGAGATCGTCAGCCAGGTTTAAACTTCAGTTCAATGAACTTCTCCAGCATGTTTTACGGACTCGTCTGTAATACACATCGTTTATGATCTATTTATTGAGCCAATGGACTCTGATGCAGATTACAATTATACTATTTAAAAAAGGAAAGTCGAATCTGATTAATGTAGAGCAGCTTTTGACCGCCTGCAGAGCTTTTCATTACTTAAAGACTGACATTTCAGTCTGAGATATTCTTACCTGTAAGGCATCGTGCCAGTTATCATATTATTATTATTGTAGTCCGTCTTGGTCTGATTACAATATCATAAGTCTCATGTCTATTTGGAATGATGTCTTATGTATACTTTGTGTTATGTTTAGTGTTTTAGATATCCTATTATTTAATGTAAAACATTTATAAGCTTAATGTTTTAATTGTATTCTTTTTAATTTATCCACATTACAGTGTAATTCTAGATGTAACTATGCATTTTTGGATATTTTTAAAGCTTGTTAATGTGCATATAATTTTATTTTACAGAGGTAATAGCAACTATTATTTACCAATTATTTATGTACTAACATTTTATATGTATTTTATGTTATTTATAATAAAATAATTAAACAGAAAAGCATGGTGTCTTTCCTACTCACCTGGTTTGTAAGAATTATAATTACATTTCTGAAGGTTCAACAAACTTGCAACTATTAGATTAAACAAAAGTAAATAAGTAAAGCTGAAGTATCAAGACAACTGTCACACACAAAGAAATTTTGTTCGTGAACCAAATGAGCAAGGAAGTAGAACTAAAATGAAATAATAAGGATCTAATCATAATCTAAGATAACGAAACAACCCATTAACACCAGCCAAGCTTACACAGTCCCTTACATCCGTTTTAATAAGTATGATGCAGTTTGGTTTTACTTTTAAGTCTCTACGTTCAGACCCAATAAATAACACAAACATCATGGTAGCTGCCCTACAACAGAGCTTTATGGTGTCCCAGACTTTACAGAACAATTCATTAACCCAACAACCATGAGTTTGTTGTGAACAGCAGAGCAGACGACAATGGTTGCATCACATTAAGAATTGTAGCCACACTTGTTTCCTGAAGCGGTTATATCAAGTTGCTGAAAACTGGTGCAAACACAATATAGCTAACATATTTCGATACTCTTTCATTAAACAGTAAAATCAAGCACTCACTAATTAGATTTAAATTACCATTACACAATCAAGATCCATCCAATATCTGGTTTCACTTAATCCTATTTACGGTGACAGTGGATCACACTGGGGTGGTAAATACACAAAACATCTGAACAGGTCACTAGTATGTTGCATGTTACAGACACGCACACGCACACGCACACACACAGTCAGTGGTGGCATCAGCAATAAGTCTCAGCTCAGATTCCCGGGTAAACCTAGTGCATTCAGTGCCGAGTTTGCACGTTCTCCCAGTGTCTGTGTGGGTTTCCTCTGGGAAGTCCGGTTTCCTCCCAGCTCCCACAGTCCGAAGTTATGCCAGTAAGGACAATTTAAGATACCATAATGACTTGATGTGACTTGTGTACCGATCAAACTTGTGAAAAACTGTAGAATGTAAATCATGATGATAAAATCAGGATAAATAATAAGAACACTTCATGGTTTTACTAAAAAAGTTTATAATACTTTCTGTTTGCTGCCCTATTGCGTCCTCTACTGGCTAATGCACTAAATCACAATCATTCTAAAACACAACTGTCAAAGAATTTTTTTAAATATATATTATTAAAAATAAAATGTATATTGCAGACTGTTCCAGTAGGCCTACACAAACACACGAAAGTTTATTTTACACACATAACATTTTGACTGCAATTTTAAACGTACTTGATTATTAATAGTGTTATAAAGAATGTTTATCATTAAAATAAATGTAACGATAATAAAGTATGTGGCTACAATAAAATAAACGCCCAGTCGGACAAAATCACTGTATCTGTAGCACTTAGCATCTAAAGCTGAGGTAATTTTTATTTATTTAAATCTATGTATATTCATATCGAAGTTACTTATTTATCACCACTGTTGTAATATCGTTGTGCACACTAGACAAAATAGATTATAAACACATAACATGGAATTGTTTATCGACGTTAAAACTAAATAAAGCTGAAATCCAAGCTAACTAAGTAGCTTAGCAAAAACGAAGCTAGCTAATTAACAATTGTTATTAGCTTAAGGTACTGGGCTAGAGACTACTAAATTGCCATTGTTGGGCCCCTGAGCAAGGTCCTTAACCCTCAAACAAAACCCCTCAAAATAATGTTCTCTGTGTAATTGTGTCTGTTTGAGGTTGTTTATGGGTTTATTAATATTTACAACTCTATATCACTGTTAAACCACATCTAACCAGAACAAACAACAATAACTCAGAGTACAAATATCATTAAAGCCGTTTGGCTGTGTACCAAATCACAACCTCGTAAAATGTTACTCACTAGATAAACACTTTAATGAAGTGCATTGTGGTTTGAACAGCATGTTAAAGCAGACAATAATAATAATAACAGTAACAATAATTATAACATTATGGGTGCTTTATAGTCTGTTCACAGCTATAACACAACTATAACACAGTTTGTTTGTGTCTTAATGTTATTCATTCTTATCCATAATAGAACGTGGATTTGGGCCTGGATCCTTTCTGTTTTGGGTCTGTGTGGATTTCCTCTTGGTGTTCCGGTTTTAATAAAAGCTGCAATACGTGAGACTGTACTGAACACCATGTCTCACTGGCTGAACTCAGGAGTTTTCATCGTGTTTGTGGTGGTTTTGACTCTCATTGTGGTCGCCATCTTTGCCTTCTGTTGTGTCAAAAGATGCCGTCGTGGACCTACTGAGTATGAATGCACAACACAATAAAAAATAAATACTGATACTGTACAAATACATGGACGTTCTCTTAATATACTGCTGTGTTTCCTCTTTATCATCCAGGAGACTAGCAGATATTGAGATCGTTCCACTTGACAATACGGAACAAACCAACAGACCCAGATTCACCTTGAGGATCGTGACGGAGCAGAAACATGCTTCTGAGCTTGTACAGACGTTAACATGTCATAGTGCCTCCATTGTGGAGAAGTCGTGCTCTTCTGTGGCTGCTGAAACCGCCTCGACTTCAAGGCAGAAAAGTTAAACTAGTAAAAGACTTTGTATTAAAGTAGAGTCCATCTCAATGTAAAATAGTCCATTTTAATGTAAAGAAAATGTAACAATTATCCACAACATCTCATCAATCTTTTTGGACTTATACAGGCAGCTGTAATTAAATAAACAATTCATCTGGAATTAACGATGACCCAAAAATATTCATGACACAGAAGAAAACATCTTGTCTAGATTGTTACAGTAGCCTGTTGTAAGTGGATTTGGATAAATGTAGCCACTACAGGCTGAACATGTAAAACAATATTTATCTTCTGATTCCAAACACAATATTGACCTTTAACTAACTAAATTCATTTTATGAATGTATTTAAAGCACGTAGAGTCACAAGTTTACATACACCATAACCATTAATACAAGACAGAGATGTAACGTTGAATTAATTTTAAAAAAGAAATAATACAAGCACACATTTTAGCTACACGTAACATATATTAGTAACAAATACTGCTACTTTACATGTGTAATATTTACTTAACATATACCACAGCAAACTAAATATTAGAACAAGACCAGAATATGAGAATGTGTATTAACACTAAAAGGATAGTGAGGATAGAACCGGTATTTAAATGATATTGAGCTACCATGATAAAGATACAAATGTTTCAGCACAGCTGTGTATGCATTTTAAACTTCTAAAACTGTACTAATTATTAAAAATGGTGGATGTGTTATGTTTTCAGGCTGTATGACGTTCTTTTGTTTGTCAGCTATTTTCTTGCGTGGGCCTGTGGAGAAAAAGGTCAGTGTGAGGTAAATGATGTTTAGAACATAGTAGTTTTATGGAAACCATTATGGGACGCTACTTTACAAACCAGACTGTGTGATGTCAGAATTGGGTCTCTATTACACATAGAAACTACAACTTTATATTACGGTCTGATATTAAATGATGTTTTTGTGACGGAGAGAAGTCATTCTGCTGAGGATGTAAAATGTGGTTTAGGTTGTCATTGTTCTAGGTTTCCAAACACAGACTGTCAGAAGCATCCGTATATATAGTTTGATTAGGATATGATACATAAGATACATACTACATGATAGAGCCATTCTGCAACCTTTTCTACAGCTTCCTTGTTCCTGGCACACGGCAGTAATCCCTGATCTTCATGGAACAAACAGTCCACGACGATCGTCTTTTCTCTCTGGACACATCTGCTGCTATCTGGGACAATGTAATCTGGATCAAACGTGTGATGGAGTACTATTATTGCTGCATATTTACCTCTACAATTCTCTGTAAATGATAGAAACAGAATGTTAATAACAAGCACCCAGTAAAATACATAAAAATGAGTAAAATGAAAAGTAGAACTCAGAACCAGAGTTTAATTGTTTCAGTGCAGATTCAATGTCGGTTCCAGCCCGAGACACGATCGGACAGTAGTACAGAATAATTTCACTTTTATCCTCTCCAGTTATCCTCATCAATCTCCTTATTTTTTTAGTTTGTCACTGAACTGTCTGCATGTTGTATTTATTTTGTCATTATCATTCTTTTCACAGCATTTAACTGGTTTAGGGAAACACATACATATTATATTAGAATTACAATAGAGTTACAATACAGAATAGAGAAAAAGAATGTTACATAAATACAGCACTGATCATTATTACACTTTATGTGTATTTGGTTTCAGAACTAAAATTATAATATATTAAAGTAAAATAATGTTCATTTACGTTTGTTTTCTAATACATTATATAATAACAATGATGCAGTGACAGAACGAGTTTTGCACAACTTCATGGGTCCTGAAGGTTCTTTGGTTTCCTCCTACATCCCAATAACATTCACGACAATTAAACATTTAAATGTTAGTAATTGATTCACTCTGTAGACTGAATCTGAAAATAAACTTGGCTTACAGCTGATTTATATTTCCGCATCTGACTTTCTGAGGGTTCTGGCACATTTCTGTTTACCCTCCGGTTTTAGTGTTGACTCCAGTGTTACCAGCACTTTGTCCTATTTAAGATCATGGTGGGACACACACTTGGTAAATACACTAAACACCGGAACAGGTCACCAGTCTGTTCAAGGATACACACACAGGGCAAATTCAGTATCTCCAATTAACTAGACTGCATGTTTTTGAACTGTGAGAGGAAACCGGAGTACCAAGAGGAAACTCACGCAGACACATAAACTTCCTCACCAGGAGTGCCTTACCAGGGATTCGAACCCGTGACCATGCTAACCATTAAGTCACAGTGCCGCCCCTTAATAAAGCCCAATACTACAAGGAAATGTAAAATGTAAACTTTAAAATATACAATCAAATAAAATGTAAAACAACAATACAAACAAATACACAAATAAAATAAGTAAAGTACACTCTATGAGTGTTCCCAACATTTCAACTTAATGTGCACCAGAATTTCTAAATAAATAAATAAATACTTTTTACTTACTTTTACGACGTTTTGATCCGCTCATTTTCTTTCTAGTAAACAGATAATAACAATTAAGATTAACAACGTTACCCGTCATTACCTGGTAGATTTTATTACATTAAACTCCAATTGTACCGCCGCTTCATCACCATTAATAAAATACATCCGATACTTACTAGACTTTTACGTCTATAGTCCTGGAATGTTATTATTATTATTATTATTATTATTATTATTATTATTATTATTATTATTTTAACAGTAACAAAAATGAAACTTCAAACATTTGCAGATTTACTTTCGTTTTTACTCGCCACGCCTAAAACACATGACGACGTAAATAAACAGCGACATCTACAGGATTTTCAGAAGAACTTCATCTCCGAGGAGTTGGTGTTGAATATAAAGTTCATGTACAATTGTTGTTGTTGTTGTTGTTGTTGTTGTTGTTGTTGTTGTTGTTGTTGTTGTTGTTGTTGTTGTTGTTGTGTTTTGAGCTTCTGCTGTAACAACAAATCAAACTTAATATGAAACTAATCTAAAAACTCCATCCTTTATATGGTGCTAATCTATGGAGGATCCAAAATGACATAATTATAAATGTATAAAGAAAGAAATAATTAATAAATAAATAATGCAAACTTTTTGGCAAACAAAAGAGCACAAATACAATATTTATTTTACTTTTAACTATACATTATCAAGCATTGACACGTATGTTGGGCTTTTTCTTTATTTATATATTGTTTATACATTTATTTATACATTTTCACGTGTGTTTATTTCCACATTTCTGTATCCACAGTACTGATTATTGGCCAGTAGATGGCGCTCTTATATCAGCAGTAATGCAGCGTCAGTTACAGTGCAGTAGACGTGTCAGTGTAGTATTGTGTTAAATGAACTGTAATGTGCAATGTATCCTTCAGGGGGCACTGTTACATTTTTTGTCTCATTGAATAAACAACAGGAGAGTAGAAGTGTAGCGCTGATCTCAGAGCAATTGATTTTTATATTGTTTTATACTACAATTAATACGAGAACATCTCTGAACATCAGTGATTTATTTGTATTTTATTTATTTTTTATGTTAAATTAAACCTCTACCCATTTTAAAATGGGTTCTTTAAGTTAAACCAGCGTGTCTGCAGCTCTTGTGGGGTGTTCCAGGCCGACACTGGTCACTATTTGACTAAGGCTCTAATTACTGACGTTAATGCAGATCTGATTAATGTCCAAACATATCCAGACCTGTCAAATAGCATCATTTGTTTAACTTGACCGTGTGTAGCCGAGCCTAACTTAGAGAACAGGACTAGTAATCCAAACCTCATCGGTTCTAGGCTGCTCCTGTTGGACCCTTGAGCAAGGTTCTTAACACTAAATTGCTCAGAATGGATCAAGGACAGAATGTATTTGGATAAAGGCGTCTGCTAAATGCTGAGAGTGTAAATGTAAGGGACTGCATTAGAAAATGAGATAAACCACCCAAATCCTGATGTGCTAGGCTGGTATACACACATATACACGGTTATATGAAAATACGGGTCTAATACTTTTGGGAGTTTTGGGTCTTGTGTTTATTTTCGGGGATTATTTGGTGCCGTATACGGTTCATGAGACCGAGGTGTGCCTGTGTAAGCAAGTCTGTTTCTTTCTCTTGCCACGGCAAAATAGTAATTAGGGTTTGCACATGATGTCCTCAGGAGCCTTGCTCAAGCACAAGGACACAGCGAAGTGTGTGTGTGTGTGTGTGTGTGTGTGTTCTGCTTGTGGAGTACTGACACTGGAATATGGCAAATACACCCACATAGTTTCTCCATTACTGTCTGGGATCTCAGAACATCAGTCTGGACGAGCGTCTCCGCTCAGACACCTTCAACACATAAAATACGACGCAGGAGACGGTTCGAGTGTCAATTTTCTCTTCTCATATTTCCATAAAACAAAGCAACATTGTCTACATCACAGGCAAGAATCATGAAGGAACCCCCCCACACACACACACAATATCCCGACTCTTTCCCTTATAGACACAATTAAACACCCAGAACCTTCTAATTCTTTCTTCCAACATCGAGGAATTCTTTATAATACCAGCTGTACATGAACGGGATACATCGTAATAAACCTTATTATATTACCCTGATTGTACACATCAAAACATTCCCCCTAACAAATGGCAGGTGCTTCTTCTTCTTCTTCGCGCTCTTTTGTTACTACTAGTTTTTGTTTGTGTTTCTACATCATGTGGCGAAATGAGAGGGGAAAAAACGTATCATTTTTTTGCTCCGCATACCGAAGGCCGGAGATTTCAACACACGTCCGAACGCTGAACCGAGGCTGTTATTAAAAATACAAATCTAGTAAAATAATCTAGTAATGACACACTTTATAAACATTATAAATAAATAGATGAACATGGTGAAATCTGAAACATTTAGACAAACGAAAATAAAAACGTGATGAATCTCAACTTCTCCATCGTGGGTCTCTTCGTCCAGCAGTGGAGGTTTGGATCTTATTGTTAGTATCAGGATTGGCTGGAACTAGATTGGTGGAAAGGAATATTTAGTCAATAATTAAATCTGAGAAAAACGTGCTCCAGTCTGCCCTCTGCTGGATGATGCTCTGCGTTTTTAACATCTACCGTGTACAAAAGTGAACTAGAAACCACATGAGCAGAAACGTTTGGCTCGCTGTGTTGCGTCTTAAAGATTTCTCAAATCATTTTGGCACTGATTTCTGTACAGTTTGTTTTCGCACGCATAATATGACGTATCACAAATGACGGTACTCGAGAAAAAACAAACAACGCTACATATAGAAAACTGTGATGCGTAAAGGACGAGTGAAGATGCTACGAAACGATGCTTCTTCTACCTACAAAAGAAAAACCCTGTTGTGATTATTGGTGTGTGTGTATGTGTGTGTGTCTGTCGAGAGGACAGAAACATGCTGAGTGTGTAAACACACCGGAATACAATGTTCTTCTTATGGTAAAAAAAACAGTGTACAGTACTCGAGGTGATTGTGTGTGTGTGTGTGTGTGTGTGTGTGTGTGTTGCCGTGTGTAGCTTGCCTTGTGTTTATTATCTTGACTGTAGAGAGATGGTGGAGGCACTTGAACGTGTCGTTGTGGTTGTGTATGAGCAGGGCCGGGCGACAGTGATTTCAAGTAAATTATCTGAAAATGATGGTTTACAACTGAAGGAACACAGTCGCACAAGTCCACGTGGTTCATGGTGAGGAGTATAAAGTGGATTATTACCTCCGTATCACCGGGGCATCGCCAGTTTTTAGCTTGTTTAGCTGAACATCTGTAAGGGAGGTTTGGGACTTTCAACAACGTTCTCTGAGGTCTAAAGATCTGTTCCGGTAACTCGTAACAACCCTTCGATTTCGGGATTTTTTGGTGTCACCTTGATTTTTCAGTTCTCTATGCCTTTGTGTAAATACTGCATGTAGTGAACATCAATATAACCATCATCTCTGTTTATATTGTGCTGCCCGACCCTGTCTGAGGTGTGTGTGTGTGTGTGTGTGTGTATGTGTTTTGATATGAGCGATTGTAATCCATAAATATATAAATAAGTAGTGAATTTCATCACACACTCAGACATTCACACTTATATATCAAAGTGCAATGAAAAACGCGTGTCTTTTGTTTACACTCACACACACACACTCACACACACACACACACACACACTCATGCATTCACGCTCACAGTCATGTATCTACATTCACACTCACATTTACTCTCATTACACTACATTCACACTCATGTATTCACACTCACACTCATGTATTCACACTCACGTATTCACACTCATGTATTCACACTCACGTATTCACACTCATGTATTCACACTCACACTCATGTATTCACACTCATGTATTCACACTCACACTCATGTATTCACACTCATGTATTCACACTCACACTCATGTATTCACTCCACGTGTGATGCCTCCACGATAGTTGCTGAGTGGATCGTTTCATGAGTTCACCAGTGCTGGAGTTATTGTATTTCTGTACAGTTTGAGGTTGTGTGTGTGCTTGTGTACGTGTGTGTATGCGTGTGTACGGTTGAACTTAACGGCTCGAGTATTGAGGCACCGCATGGCACAGCATAGATGAGGCTCATCTGGCACGCTGGTGCGCCGGTGTTACACTCGCCACACAGCTAAACGTTCACGTAGCTTTATATAAATGATTATTTTTGATAGTTTAAACCACTAATGTTTGTTTTCCCGCGGTCGGCTCGTAAGTATTTGTCTCACCTCATTGGCTCAGTTTTAAGTTTTAAAATCACTAAACAGTTGTATTAGGCATATCATCCGTATCTGCACCGCACCAGTAGGGGCAGCGGTTGTCTATAGTGGTTTTTTATCATCGAAAGTAAAGTTGAGAAAATGAGGTCCAGATCGGCCACGCCGTACGGTACGATGACATCACTGCGCTTCTGAACTAGATGAGATTTGCGATGGTCGATCTGGATGATGAAGAATTTAGAGAGTAAATGCTGATAACATCCATCAACACCTTTCGGAAGTGTCCGCGTAGCTGCCGACGAGTGTACCACCGGTTAATCTCGGTAAACGCAATGACGGATGGATGAAGCTAGACGACGAATGTACAGAACGCCGGCCGGTCTCACAGAGCACATCGAGATCGGTGTAAAAATGACTACAATCAAAAATGAGGCACTTTTTTGGGGGGTAAATAAAAAGAAAGGTATATATCATTTCCTCGGTAATACTACGTACACTATATATGCTTCTCATCTAACATTAGGTTATGTAGCATCTGTATTACAATTTCTTTAAAATTTCACCAGGAATGAAAAAACGAAGGAACGTCATTGGCTCCCGGTTGGCAGTCAGAGTGGATTCGAGCCTTCTGATTGGTCGATGAACCCTCACAGATGCTTAAAATTCTTTTGTCGATTCAGGTTCCACGTCTTCTGGCTGGAATTGTTGCAAAAGTTGAGTCACCTTGTTGAGAGTTCACGCCAGTCCCCCCCCTCCAACACACACACACACACACACACACACACACACACACACACACACACACAGATGTGCACCGGGTTTATCTTCATAAAGCTGGACGATCAGCACCCTGTAACACAAGAAGGAGAAACAGAGTGAATATGCAAACATACACTATTATACACACACAAGTACAAAATCATACACAACACACACACACAAACACATGTATAAAGTAACAAAAAGCCAAACACATACACACATTCACAAACACATATACACAAACAAATCACAATTACACATATACACAAACAAATTACAAACACACATTCGACTCTTCATTTCTTGTTTGTGTGACACATGAGGACCGCGAGGGACCGTGTGTGTGTATTGTGTATTGACAACTCAGTCACACACAATTTAAACGTGACGTCGCACCAGACAGAATCAGACAGACCTTCGAGTCTCCAGTTTTATCTACAGACGCGAAATATGGATCTGAATGAGCAGCGCACGCACACATACACACACGCACACACACAAAGCTAAACATTCACACTCTCTAGCGAGTCCTACTAGAACGGCCCACACACAACCCACACACACACACACACACACACACCTACGTAATTACTGAGCGCAGATGAAACGAAGGTCACAAGCTCAAGATTTAATAACCATTTCGTCTCCGATCCGGAACAACAACTTTTCTCTTTATTCTCATGTACAAACATTTATTCCCCAGAGAAAATCGAACTAACGATGCAACAGAAGCAGGATGTGTTACAAAATTTGGCACAAATTAATTATGTTTCCATTATTTGGGGGGAGAACCTGTCAGGTCCTCAAAATTCAATTTCACTTTGTCAGTCAGGCTTTCTTTCGTGGGGGGGGGCAATATGGACCTGACAGCATTCAGTAGAAGGTTCAACGCCTCTTTTGCATGTACGTGAACATTATGTGCCTAAGAATAGCTCGGCAGCAGCAGACAGATCAATCGGCCGTGCTGTCGGTACACCCACCCGGGTTAATGACAGTCACTGTGCAGGCAAGCGTGATGTTTCCTTTTGGTACACGCGGTAAAACTCGTATAACAGGAGATCCTGAATGTCGTCGCTGTCCGATAAAAAAACTCTTCTCTCCACTTTTAGTGGCTGACACTCTTCTGGAGTGGGTAGAGAGTCATGGGCTAGCGAACTACACGGCTACTGTTGGGTCCTTGAGCGAGACCCTTGGAGAACTGATTTGTATGTTTGTATGTGTTAGAAGATAGAGAGACGCCGTGTTGGTGTGTGTTCATTACAGGATTCGAGAGACACTGTGTGCGTGTGTGCGTGTGTGTGTGTGTGTGTGTGTGTGTGTGTGTGTGCGTGTGTGTGTGTGTGTGCATGTGTGTGTTACAGGATTCGAGAGACACTGTGTGTGTGTGTGTGTGTGTGTGTGTGT
>JAOTRQ010053294.1:0-14829 GCA_028565875.1 Hoplisoma paleatum | reverse complement strand
TGTGTGTGTGTGTGTGTGTGTGTGTGTGTGTGTGTGTGTGTGTGTGTGTGTGTGTGTGTGTGTGTGTGTGTAAGAGAATGAGAGAGTATGATTGAGTAAGAGTGTTTGAGTGTGAGTAAAAGTGAGTGTGAGCAATATACATAAGTGACAATAGGGAGTAACGGTACACGAATTAGCTTAAACTACAAACGTTCCTGTTATTTTCAGTTCTGCCACTAGATGGTGCACTAGCTTCATTTTATTTAGGTATTTTAGTCAGGCAGGGAAGTCAGATAGATAATTTAATGTTATTTAAAACAATAAAACTAAATGTTATCTGTGGGAAAAAAAAAACTTTTATCCGTTTGATTTTAAGATTTAAGGTATTAGTCAATGTAAACATAGTTATTCTAACTTAACCAGCACTCCGGTTTCCTCCCACAGTCTAAAAAACCATGCTGGTAATGCAAATTAAAAATGCAAAATTGTTCATGACTTGTCCATGATTGATGTGACTTGTCAATATTGTTACCTAAAGGTGTAAAACATGAAGTTGAGAACTAAATAAATAAATAATAAATATAGGATGACCGCTGCCTAACTGCCCGTTGGATGAGAGAACAAGGAGAAAGTCGTGACCTTTGTATTTGTCTCTAGGTTGAGTAATAAACTGCCATACAGGTGTCATAATGGCGGCTGCATACTTACAAAAGCAACCAAAACTAAAAGAGGCCGTGCCCTTTCTCTCTGCCTATAGGCTCCCATACACCACACACTCACCACAAAGACACACACACACCCACACACACACACCCAAAGGTAAGATCAGGTTACACCGTTGTGGCTGGCATGCAAACACAAAGAGGCGTAGATCACAATCGCAAAACAATGTACATTTGAATATAAAATCCACGAATGAACCGTGTACACTCCACCACAAAGACAAATGTTGACAAATGTTCCACATAGAACGACAAAAGTTACACAGTTCAAGCCATTAGGAAAGAAAACATAGCTTCTTATCTAACTTGCGTAAGCCTGGGCCTTTATTTTAAAATATATAAAATAACAAATGCTGTCGTTATTACATGTCATTGCAATCAGTGTTCATATTAATAACACTAATGCATTTTTCACACTGTATACATACTGAAACAAAAGCTCTTACTGTTCAGTCGTACATTATGATGCTTTATTATGCTGTCTTAACTTATTAGCTGCCTTAACAGAAATTTTGTGATGGTGGTGGTGGTGAAGAAATTCTGGCCCCCCTGGGGTTCCTGCTATTGTAAAACAGTCCTGTCATATTAACAAGTAATGGTTCCACTAGGATTACGAAGAGCTCCTGTGTGGAAAATGTTTACTCATTTACATTTTGATTACTTATACTTGTTTTATTCATAGCATAACAAATCATTTTCATTCCATATTTGGGCATCTTTTTCATCTGTCGTGTATGCACAAGTATGTCGATTTGTTCGTTTATTAGATTATTTGATTTTCGGATTCTCACCGCGTCTGTGTGGATGGTCCTCCGGGTACTCCACAGCCCCTGCAGAAACACCACTGTAACCCACACAAAAGTAAAATCGCTCAGCCGTTCATTGATCAAAAAGAAATCCTTTATTTACATTACATAATCTTAGAAATAGATAGTCAGTGATCCACAGGATTGAGTAGCCCATGAACGTGCACAGAGACACATTCAGTAAGGTGAACACACTTCCGTACATAGCGGTGAGGTGGAAAGAAAAAAAATCTGCCACCTGTGACTTTCTGCATCACAGCTTTTCAAATGCTAGAAGAGCTGCATCACCTACGAATCTTGTAAGACTCCGTGCAAGACGTCGCAGTGGTTATGTCCGAGTATGAATCGATGGCTTGAATAGATGTCCAGGGAGTGTGAGTCTTACTTAGTGATCCCAAATATTTACATTACACCATGGTAGATGCCATACTGGGCATCAGGTCTGCACAGAATAGACAAGTCAACTATTAAACACATTAAAATCTTTCCTGCACTAAATTCCGTAAATGCTAAAATCATAGCTGTGTTGGGTGTAAAGTGTTAAAACTGCCACTGTTTCAATCACTGAGTGCAAGACAGTAACAAAAAAGTGTTTTTAGGCACCGCGGACAGGATGGCAAAGACAGTGAATCGTGCACGGTATGCATTTGGACACCAAAGTGAAAATGATTTACATTTATAAGTAAATTATTGTTTAGTCTAACTGTATTACAAAGGTCGGCCTTCATGACTAGATACATAAATGAACACGTTACGTGTTAGCGAAAGGAACAAAAATCGTATGATCTGTCAGAAAATAGTGCTGCAAGCTGGAGCTAAGTGCATTGATTGAAACCTGAATGTGTCCCGAATGGCACAGTAAAATGCCAAGCTGAATGCCAAGTAAAAATATAACACAAGTAGTGATTTTCTTGTAACCTACACAGCAAGTCGGGTGTGGTTTGGGATGACGCCGGACAGTCATGTGCCGATTGGAACCATATTTGACTGTCAAAACTGACAAAGCAGTGATGGCTGAAAATCGCCAGATGAAGTGTTTAAGATTTCAGACCTACAGAAGGAAAATTTAAATAAAGAGTCAACATGCTTATTTTTTTAAGTCCTATTGCAACACCTGAGAAACAAATAAACCTAAGAGGATATGGACGGACACTAATACAACACTCTCAGCAATAAAGATGGTCTATCTACATATCCGTTTGAATCTCAGCTCCGCCATCGGTCAACTGCGCATCGTCTGGCAAGTACACCTGGCCGTGTTCGAATATGGATGTGCTCGGAAATATAGGGAGATGTCTAATTATGGAGCTTTTTACGCCAATCTGTGCATGCTCCTGCAAAATAGGCTGCTCCAAACCCTAGAAGCCTTATTATCCTTTATACATCATCAAAAAATAAGTGCTATCTCTGGGGTAGAACGAGTCCGCATCGGATGCACACTCGTCAAATAAGGCACGGTCAGAATTTGTTGAGGAACAAGGTGCCTCCTAATCAGAGAAATCATTGGCGAAAAAAAGTGGTCCTCAAAGACTAGTGCACGCATCCGTGACGTATAAGACAAACTGGCTGAACTAAATCTACAAAAGAAACATAAATAAATAGAAAAAATAAAGCAAATGTGGATTAAATACACATACACACACACACACACACAGTCTCCTATACGGCAATTCAGTGTCTCCAATTAACCAGACTAAATGTTTCCTGACTGTAGAAATAGCAGGACTGGACCGTGGAAAACTCTTGGAAGAACTCCACACAGACATGGGTCGAATTTCACAGAAAGGACCCCAGAAGTGCTAAACAAAAGGATGATGATGAAATAAGCGTCAAAGCTAATAAAGCTGCTTTTCTTTACCGAAAATGGTTCAAACGATCTGAAATGTTAATTAAAAGTATTTAATAAAAGTAAATAACGTTTCTATCAGACTGGTCCCTATCAATGTTGCCTAAAATTGCAAATGCTGGAAGTTTAAACATGTTGCTTTCATTTTGGTGAGTTAGAGTTTTGTTTGTGCGGAGGATCTTAAATATGAGTCTGAGACGACGAGCCTCGTAAACTAAAATATGCACAAAAAAGAAGAAAATCACCGAGGAGACATATAATTTTTTTTTCACAGCCCTGTAGAGATGTGTCCATATATACAGTACATTTAAGTTCACGCATACAGTAGAAAGCATAAAATATTTTAAAGTACTAGTAATAAGTGCTTTTTACACCATTCTTGATAACATCCACTAATTAAACCTGAATTTATTATAGATAAATGTTAAAACTCTACCTCTTAGGAATATTCCCTTTTGACATATTGGTCCAAGATTGATAATAAAAAAAAAAAAAGATTTAAAAGTGCATTCTTTGGTGACTGGACAGTCCTGGTGCTATAGCTAAAGAAATAAGGCCACAGGTGAACTTATTCAGTGCTTGTATACAAGGTGCTAAAGCAAAAGTCAATTATTAGACAATGACTCCAATGTTCATCTAAATCCAAAATAAGCGGAAAGTTCTTACATCTGTCAATGTACTAAACTGCTCCCTGAATTCATTGGTTTGGACCAGCGTTAAATGTTGCACTTAGCCCTGTATCCTGATTCTTATCTCACGTCCAGCTCAGCTGTGAGAGCATCAATAAGAGGCAAAAAGCAGTGTTGAGGTCTCTGCTCCGTGTTCCCATCCAGTATAGCCTTTGGTAAAGCCAGGCTTAAGGCAGTGTGGTAGTTCTCAGCAAGTCTTGACCGATTTGGACACGTCAGAGGTCTTCATGATGACGCTGGCTCGTTTCTCGGTGGCCGAGGCTTGGCTGGAAGCTACCGGAGGGTGTGAAGGAGGATGAGGCAAAAGGTCCCATGATGAGCCGTTACCAAAGGGGTTATGAAGAGTCGAGGACGAGGCATCTTGGACAGCAGTAATCCTAAAGTTGGGCTTAGATGGAGTGATGAAAGTGGACATTCCTGGTAAGGATGTACGATTCCCGTGGGTGCCCAGGATTGCATTTGAGTCTTTGTGAGAAACCCATGAAGCTACTTGCATATGCTGTAAAACAAAAAAAGTGAGTTACAGTTACAGCTTAAAAAACTCTAAATCCATCTTTACTAGACTGGGCTATATTCTGAGTTCTGAATGTTATTGTTGTTTACTAGTCACATGATTAAAATCCCACAAACCTACTTGGGTACTGGAACCTATCCCAGCTTTTCAATGGGTGCAAGGAACTGAAGGAGGGCAACCCTTGCACTTTTTAAAAAGGCAGTTTTGGTCTCCTGCACTTCATACTTCTCAAAACCAATGTTATGCTATACAAGTAAACCCCTGCCTATGTCGTTTCGAGTTTAATATAAAAGAAAAACTATTTACTTCATTTTATTCGACTTGACGTCTGTCCACCACAAATGTTGCAATCGTATAATCAATTGAAAACCTTTGGAGCACATAAAATCATGTTACTGTACAAGAAACAATACCAAAAGCAGATAAAATCGTATTAAAGTATGTACAGTTGTTCTGATATCTACCATTAGGCATCGTCAATATCAGTCGTTCAGGTTAGTTTACGAACTGTATATGTCTATTTATCCTATTGACTATCTATTATTAACGTCTTATTAACCAAATATTATTGAAAATGCATCATAAATAAAATACATCACTGGGAATAGTTATTTTCGGTTTAGCCTAGAGACGAGTGATATGCCATAGCCTCACCTGGAGACAAGTTAATTCCACACACGTCGTTTTATGACTTAAGTTGTGTCTCCCGGAACCGATTAACGACCTAGGGTGAGGTTTACCTAGATTAAAATGGGAAGGTCGAGCACTAGGACCAAGCAGAAAACAGACATTCAAGTCTGAAGCCTGTTTCTTTTAGACCGCCTGCAAGCTCATGGATTGGTTTCAGTCGTTTCTTGCAAACACCTGATGGGCCATAAAAATGTCACTCCATCTTTTCTAAACCGTGTGTTTGTATGTTTGATAATTGGGTGCAGCCCTAATTCGATTTGAGTGTTGATTATGTTGAAATGTTACTAGTTAACCCTTCTGTGGTCTTTGAGTCATGACCTGTGTTCGCTTTCCTTTAAGATAAATAATACAATAATGCACATGGCTCTCTCTTACACTCATTTCAGCAGTTTCTCTGTTCAAACAGTTCAAGGCCGCTTCCTCTAACCCCCTCTCAAGCCAGTTGTGTGTCCCCCGCCACCTCTGAAATCAATATTTCATCAACGTCTGTGGAGGATCAAGTCTAGACTATCGGCTCAAAGGTTGTTGTTAATTACACCTCAAATTTATTTTGACGCTGATGCCATTTTTGGCTTCGCAGGCCGGGATCAGTATTTTAAACTGAACATGTGTGGCTAAGGAAGGCCGGTGAAGAGAATACAGCAGTGAAGTCTTAACTTATGAAGATTTATCTTCATTTTGGAATGTGGAGAAACCTCAAGCTACCATCAGCCCCCCTCCCGCACACACACACACTGGTGCTCATACATAGACACAGACGTCTACAAAAATGTTAAAGTCTTTCCAAGTGCTTCCGTAGTAAACATTACCAAAATGTAGTTTAAGTGGACACATTATGAGATTGTTTACGTTCACAAACTACCCCTCGTCCGCGTCGATTGTTTGAGCAGTCAATAGTTTGGCGCACCGCGTTACTATCAACAATCTGCAGCTAACTGTAAAAATGAGGCCGTTTCCTGATCGCTTGCAAATCATTCCTGAAATGACTGCAAACATGTCAAGTGGTAGAGCTTCAGAGTTCGGCAGTTCGGCTTTTCCATTAGTAAGAGAACATCCGTCCTACGAAAGGGGAATTACGACTTTCTTTTTAATATATTGCACACTTAAAGTGATACCAAATTCTAACCAACCTGAAACCATACTATGCATAACCAAACCACTGGTATTTACCAAAACCTGAACTACACTAGAGCATGAATTCTACATCATTCAAGCATGCAGCACAGTACACTATTTATAGTACAAACTGGTAAATGGGCTGATTATAAAAGCACTTTTTGCATTAGGCAACTCAACTTAAAGCCGTTTAGTATAAAATAAATGTTTTAAAGCATTTTTGGATTTTGATAGTTTTATACATGAATACAACATTAGTCAGATATAATTCCACTGTCCATTTGTTGTGTAGTGATAAACCACCCAGCAAACAGGAACATAACAGTTCATACAACTTTAATTAACGTTATTTAAAGTTCTAACATTTTGGGTTAATGTTCTCACTATAATGTTAATCGAACATTTTATAAATGTTACTTTACCTTGATAAAACAAACTAAATTAGTCTGAAATGTTTCTTTAAATGCTGCATTATATGAACGTTCTTCCACCTTTTGTAATCGAAAGATTTTAAAAACTGGGCAGAATAACATTGAAGGAACGTTCTAATAAAACATTTGCAAAACCAAGTTTGAACATGCCAAGAAATCTATTTCAATCGTTCCTAAAATTATTCCAATACTACCTCCGTAAAATCTTCATGTAAGGAAATCTTAAGGGGGGAAACGTTCTGACAATGTAAACAAAATTGGACAAAAGATGTTCCCACTACTTAAAATGTATTTTTTGTTAACAGGACAAATGTTAAAAAATGTCATTTTATTTGCCAAAAGAATTCCAATGTTCATAAAAGATTGCTTAGCATTTCTGCACGAATGACCTAACAATGTAAACTAAGTTTGTTGTTGTAAAAGATTCAAAGTTATAACAAATATAATTTGCTTTACTGAACTTGATTGAACTATATACAAAAGAAATATGAGCATGTAAAGAAGACAAACGCACAATAATCGTCTAAAGAAACAGAAACAGAGACAGAAACATCTACAGCCTTCACAACCAAGATTTTGGAACTGAAGAAAGAAAGTAAAACCAGAAGAACCTGGGGACAGGAATGCACCTCAAACCAACAACAACCACCACAACATGTGATCGGTGCCGGTCCGGACATACAGCCCGTTTCATACAAAAGACTATAACTATATTGAGTCAGCTCACCATGAAACCAAATCTGAAAGCTCCTTCTTTAAATTACAGGCACTATTCCTACCGTGTCAACATATGTAAATATAAGCTGTAATATGAATCACAAACAGGTATGAAATGTGACACAAGCAGTTATGAGATGTATTTTTAATTAGTTCAAACTGCTTTCCAAATGCTACTGAATACAAGGGAAGAGAAGAGATTTGTCATAACACAAATACAATACAACAAAATTCTGTCTCCGCATATCCCAACTTGTATGCAGGGTTGGTCCCTGGAGCAGACAGGGCCAAGGGTCTCGCTCAAGGACCCAACAGTGGCTGCAGAAGATGGCAATAGTATCCGTCTATCCAGTATCTTGCTTTACCAGGGCTTTGTATTTAGGGATACACTAAGTAAATACACTAAACATGACCACACACAAACACAGAGGACAATGTCTCACTACATGTCTTTGGGCTATGAATGAAAACCAGAGTACCCAAAGGAAACCTACCTGTACATGGGGAGAACATGCAAACTACACCCAGAACGCCTCTAGATTGCCTTACATGATAAATGAACCCGGGAGTCATGCCATAAATGGTTGTAATATATAATGGGTGATATGCTTTACTCACTTTACTCAAAATGACAAGACCAAAGTCAAAACTGGGACCGGATTACAAAGAAAATAGAGCCATTGCATTGTGCTTAAACCCTAGTTGACACCCAGGTAACTGGTTATCTGTTTTAAATAAAACTATAAAACAACATAACATAAATTGTCCCAGTATTTTCCAGTGCAGATAAGATATCGTTATGTGTGCTTTATAGACACAAACATGACAGGACACATTACAGGAAGCAGACAAGAACGACGAGGGAGTGGATTTCGAAGGGGAGGGGTTGGTGGTTGGGGCAGTTCTATGACATCATTTTAAAGGGACCGATATGAATTTTTTTGTGTTTGGCTGCAGAACTATAAGCATAAATTACAAACGCTTCGCTTGCCCGACTTCCTGTACTGAAACCATGTGGTGTGAAATGGCTGTAAGCTGTTTGGCTTCATGTTCAAATTCACAGAATTTGGCACGT
The DNA here is from genome assembly GCA_028565875.1 of Hoplisoma paleatum. Classification (NCBI taxonomy): domain Eukaryota; kingdom Metazoa; phylum Chordata; class Actinopteri; order Siluriformes; family Callichthyidae; genus Hoplisoma; species Hoplisoma paleatum. The sequence goes on along the minus strand of JAOTRQ010053294.1, from coordinate 6,244 downwards.
ACCTCTTTGGAGTCTTCTTCTTCTTCACTGTGCGCACTGTCTGTATCACTCCCTGTGTGCAGAAGGAGAAAAGAAAGGGAGGTGAGACAGATTACTCTGGGTTTTCCTGACAGACAGGTTACTGCGGCCAAAGAGAAGGGCGGGTAGAAGAAGGAATGCGTGTCAATAGATAAATAAAACAAGTTTGTGGACGATACAGCACTTCCTTGTGGTCTGTAAGGTTAAAAAAAAGACTCGGAAATCTATACTTCGGCTACAGAGATGGGCTTAGTCATGTTCTGTTGAGAACGAGCCAATAACTGGTGTGTACATCATCTGCAGAGCAAACATTCTAAAGTGAGAGGAAAAACATTAGCCTTATAAAAATGGTCCCATCTCGAGGTCTAGAAAGTAAACAAGTCACACAAGTCAAAAATAACGGAACTGAGGATGGAACAAAGCAAAAGTGTGTCGTTTTGCCTTAACTGACCTTATAAACAACATTAATCATACGTCACATCATGATACTTTGGAAGCAGCCATTTCCTGTGTGAGCGATTCAATGTTTTTCATTTGCGTAGCCGAATAATTGTCATTATTTGGCATTTCTACCAATCCCATGCCAGTTCGGGTAGCCCACCACGTCTAAAGCAGCTAAAAACATTACAGAAGTAACTAAGTCAGACTCCCAAAACTCCCAAATAATACTGCAGACACAAAGAAAGAAGGGTTCGTATATCAGATATTAGCTGAATATTTTAGGTTTACTTTAATTTTACTTTAAATTCAAATGATTATGTGGAATAAATAAAGGTGCCTGTATGTCTGTATGTTGCATGCTGTCGTTTTCGATAGGTGTGACGACCAAAAGAACTAGTTTGGGCTTGGCACAGAGTGGAAAAAAAAACTTGTTTGGATTAATCATGAACGGTACAGTAACAGAGCATCTATATTGGGTCTTATCTATAAGACACCCAACCCTCACCAACCAAACATCAAACCTGCAAAATCTTCAGGATATATGTTGAGATTATTACAACTCCTGAAAGTTTTAATCTGCATTATATGAAATGGTCAAAAATGATCGATATGCCAAACGGGAAAAAGAATGTAAAGTGGCAATGAATGTAAAAAGTGCCTGGACATGTGTACATCTGGACCAGACATGTTACTTCAGAACGTCAATGACTTGGTCAAAGTGGGTTATAAATTAACTCTACTCTCTAATGTGCGAGGCAGGGCTGCAATAAACAAACCTGCTGACCTTGGGGAGAGTTCAGTCAGATAGAAGCGAAGCTTTATCTGCATTAAGCAATAAAGCCGTCAACATTTACTATTGAACCGAGTCGGGAATGTACAGAACAATCTCTAAAAAATCTCATATGTTTCAAAAGTCTTGTGGTTTGAAGGGGAAAAGCATAAAAATATACTAAATTAAGTCTCTGTATACCTGGTATACAATTCCAAATAATGCTTATTATTATTATTATTATTTCGATAATACTATGATCTACATACAGATACCGATTTTGTCATACACTGGGCTTTTCGATATAGGCGTGAATCCTGGGGTAATAAAGAGAGACAAACCTTCAAATGAAGACATGGGTGAAATCTGGAGAGGATACGGGTGGCTGGAACTCACAGCCTGCTCCTCGTTCTCTGTCACAACCTCGATGGTTTGACACACGTCTGGGATGATCAAATGGTCTTCAGTGGGGCTGCAGCCACCCACTTCTGCGAAAGACAAATAAGGAATTGAGACATGGATGAAGAAGACAAGAGGAAATGCATGTGTGTGTGTGTGTACATATACTGTTATTTATATCGTTTTTATATACTTTATATACTTTTAGGTACATCAAATCAATAATAAGATACTATTTGCAATAAAATTGTGTGTGTTTACACGTTTCCAGTTGTATCCGACACTTGTGTGCTCTGTGGAAGTGATTTTTTTGGTTGCCAGTTCTTAAAAACCTATATCGCTACTGAGATCATGTGTATCTATAGGACAATTTTTTCACATCTCCGATCAACCTAGTACATGTTTTTGGACTGTAGGAGGAAACCCTAGAGTACACCGATGTAAAAAACCCACACTAACACTGGGAGAACTTCCTCCGAGAAAGATCCCGGTAGCAGGGACCCAGGAATCGAACCCTGGACTTCTTGCTGTGAACCAATATATATTACTCATGGCTATATTTTATATAGAATATCGTTTGTCATAATATAATAATAAAAAATAGCCAATAAATTCACCAAGTTGTTTGTATGTGTTTCATCAAATTGAGCAGCGTTGTTTTATTCATAAATATGTCATACATGGAAGTCTGCACACTTTACCTGCACCCGTGACAGAGTAATCTACTTCCTGTTTAACTGCTCCTGGGCTCAACACGCTGCCATTGGTGCTCTCCCAGGCTGAGGAAACTGGGCATGGCTGCTCTTCCTGCACACACCAACACACACATTTAATTACGTTACGTTACATGTTCGTGATCGTACGGAACATGGATTCTTTAGACCTGAATTTAAGCCTCATTTCCAGTGGTTTCTCACATTTGTTCCCACAACATCCTGTCCGTTGGTACACACACGTCGCTTTATATATAAAAAAAAGCTTTGCCCTTTTAAGCAAATCTGATCTTAAAGCTACAGGAAAAGCTACTGCACCTAAAGAAGATTCTGCCAGTTAGAAACCGGCTTATCCTCATACATTTCACAGCCTTGCGCAAGAATAATGACTGAACGATGACACATTAGCGCAGTTTAATGTTGCGCAGTCGTGTTTGCCATGTACAGTTGTTTCAATAAGAGCCAGAACACAATTCAAAACTTGTTTTTACAGAATGTTTTTACAGGCTGGAGTGTGATAATGTTTTACATTTTGGTTACATGACAGATACGTAGGTACGTAGTTACTGATTACGCAAGTTCGGTCAGTACACGAGTTTATATCAAACATATTCATGGACAATTTTGTGTCTTTCATTGATCTAACTTGCATGTTTTTGGACTGTTAGGAAACCAGAGCTGCTGACAAATCAACAAGAAGCAGAAAAGAGAACTAATTTACTAGCTTACTGGCAAACATGGCATTGTTTCCTAATCCTGATGCTGTAATATTATTCAAAAACAGAAACGCAGTCAGGCTCAGCAAACTGACATACACACACAGATACACAATAAATAAATGAATATACAAAGCAATAAAAAATCATACCTTTACCTTCACTTCCTTATCTAGTCTCTTCTTCCCTATTAAACAATTAAAACATGTAAGAATCGATCTTTACTACATGACATAAAAAGGAGCACAATAATAAATCATTTGTACGTTTTATTTATATATTATTATTTTTATTCTAGTGATGCTATTTATGGGTCTGGCAACCCAAACTCACCTCTCTTTGACTGCCGTTCTGATGCTGACAGCATCTTGTAAACCCTAAACGCGTTTGTTCCTTTTTTGATGCTCTTGTCTTTCACCTCCTCGATGTCAGGAAGAGAATTCATCGCACAACGAAAGTTAGCCTTCCATGTTTTGGGGTCAGGTTTGTTCACCCCAGGCTGATATTTACCTAAACGATAAATACGAGCCAGTATGAATGAACGAGTGTGTACACAGTCATGAGGAACATGTATTTTTTTAATTGTCGATAACACAAAGTTTAGCTTAAGTGGACCATTGATCAAATCCCAGAGTTTTATAGGGCATATCATGTCATGTCAGTTGTATTTGTATAGTGTTTTTCTTTTACAATAGACATTGTTGCACAGCAGCTTTAAAGCTGTAGAATTTAGAACCACAAGACCAAAACAACCCCCCCTTCCTTGTAGAGCGAACTATGGCTGACCGTGGCAACCATGAAGGCCTGTAGATGTTCAAGATTTCATAAGATACCTGTGTGTATGGCCCAGTTTCTGAACAAGGGTGCATCTTTTTCTACATCCCAGCCATGTCGTGCAGCATGCATCCACGGAATCTGGAATATTTTCTTTTCCTGCAAGTACAGGCCGTTCAAAACCAAACACGTTAGGAACAATATGAAAAGAGTGTACAGAACTGCATGTGTGCCTGAGTCCGATATCTTATGCTTCATATATAACTGCATCATCTGCAACAACAAACACCCCCCGATTGTTATTATTACTAGCAGGGCCGACAATCCAGCCCCCCATGCACTTTAGTAAAACAAACAGTTTGCAGTTTGCTTACCCTATTGACCCATCTCAGCCCTGGTATTATACATGAGTTGATCTGTTCTTCTAGCCACGGTCTCATACGCATTCTCTCAACTGGCATAGTGACCTGTGAGTGAAAAAAGAGTGAGAACGCAAGAAAAGGAAAAACTATTTTAGTAACTACACAATAATAACTACACACGCCAAAAGAAATCACTTTGCACACCTTTGTTTGCATCTACTGTAATAAAAAAAAGAAAAAAGAAAACTCCACACACGTTGCTGCACCTCATACTGTATCTGGTCGGTAGCGGTTTCCATATCCAATTATTATTTCGTGAACAATATGAAGTCTACAGAGCAACTGAAGAATGCATGTAGTCACTGTATATCTTTATACAGTGCATTTTAGGAAATAATCTATAAAATTATTACGGACAAATAATGCACAGTATTTCAAAAGCCTTTTGTAGAAGCTGAAATATATTTCAGTTAAAGAGGTGCAGAGCTGTCTGAACGCTGTCCTGCTATTTGTATATAAGCCTGTATCCACCCTGACTACATCGCAGAGAAGGAAGGAAGGAAACACTGTTAATATAAGCCAGTATTTATAAAACGATGGACTATAGAATTATGGTTATTATTATAAAAAAAAGAAATACTACATTATAGTCCACTGTAATGATACCAAACTAGGTAGCTAACTAGAACTCTGAGTATGGCCTTTAATGTGTAATTGTCTTTATTGCATCCCATGGCCATTCAAATTTGCTTTGTCGTAAAATAAAATGTATTTTAAATAGCCAAACAAATACTGTTGCACTCTTAGCCATTTTTTCAGATTACATACGTTCTCGGGTATTAAGTAATGGAATTAAAAACCGCTACAAGAGAGGAAATATAATACTGTAATGTCATACATTATGAATAATAATTCAATTCCATTATGTAAAAGATTATAAATCAGGACATCTTGTGGTGCGACAGACTTTTGCTTTGACTCGTTTTGACGTGTGCAAGGAAATGCATCATTGAAACAACCAGACTGGCCCCGTTGACCTGCAGCCGAGTGATAAAGTTAACAGCACATAAACAAACATTAAAAACCTGTTTGAATGGTTATTCGGCTGGTTTTGTCTATTATTAGCACAGTGATAAAGCAACTTTAAGCAACTTGATAAAGCAAAATAATTCAAGTTGGGTTTTTTTCCATTCAACTAATGCACAATGAGACGACGGGTAGTGTTGACATTCCAAAGGAACCGTATTGTTATGTTAAGTGTTGCAAAGGTAGACAAGTTTTGAGCATCTTGCCGTCAATCCCAGTACAAATCTTTGGATGTCGTCTGCATTGGCATTTAGGTTTACAGGGATCATGAAGAAATCTTGACAGTCACAATTGGGATTAGTGTAATGAACTGCCTATGAACTGTATATGACCACCAGGCCAATTGCAACCCATACCAGGATAAAGCAGTTGCTGAAAATGTTTAGAGGAATAAATCATCTGTAAGACATCTGATCATAAAATAATTCGATTCCTAAAAACATATCATACATTTGATCAATTTCAATATGATTGATGTTCAAGTTACCATGTTGACAACTGGAAAACCAATTGTTTACTTTTCTGAGGCCTTCACGGGTTATTCTTAGTCTTAGGTGGTGGGTGATTTAGGATAGTAGGGGTCAGGATTCCTGCAGACAAAATGAGGTATAAAATAATAATAAGATTACAATTATATATAAATATATATATATATATTTTTCTTTTTTTTTTTAAAGAAGAAAACCTGAGACTATTCAAAATTTACAATTTCGTGGAACCCAACCTCAGTGACTTATTAATGTCGCCCAAGTTTCAGGTTCAATTCCTGAGTGAAATAATCCAGATTTTTCTGTGTGGAGTTTGCATGTTCTCCTGGTGTCTGTGTGGGCTTCCTCAGGGTACTCTGATTTCCTCCCACAGTCCATCAGAAAGATTAACTGGCGATAATGCAATTGTGTGTGTGTGTGTGTGTGTGTGTGTGTGTGTGTGTGTGTGTGTGTGTGTGTGTGTGTGTGTGTGTGTGTG
>JAOTRQ010053285.1:0-25462 GCA_028565875.1 Hoplisoma paleatum | reverse complement strand
ATCTGTTCATTTAATAACAATAAAAAAACATTTTAAAAAGCAATAAACATGTTTGTTGTTAAGAATATATGTGCATTTATTCAAAATTTTAGTAGCAAAATAATTGCTAAATAATTGTTAAATAATTAATTACAGACCCTGTAATTAACTCGATTAAAATTTTTAATCAAGTCCCACCACTAATTTCTATATTTGCATATCCAATTTGCCACACTCACATGGTTTTAGACTGTGGGAGTAAACTTGGAATAAATCCTCTTACTCAGACATGGGTAGAACCTGCAAACTTTACACAGAAAAGACCCGGTCACCCAATAAAGGAGTCGAACCCATGTGAGGTGACAGTAAAAGTAAGGTCCCCTAACTGAGATTCAAAGTCAGTGTGTTGGTGTGCAAGTGCTGCATCCCACTGCATGTCTTTGGACCTGAAAAGGACCAGAGAAACACAAACACATAAACAACATAAACTTTTTTTTTCTAATTGCTGTGCCAATTCATTATTCATTATTTTTTATGGTTGCCTGGCGGTGCAAGAATCAAAGCAAGCCGTGTGTGTTATTTCAGTCATCAGTTCTCTGAGTTCTGTCTAGTTTAACAATATAATCTCATAGTGTGCTGCGTTTCATATCTTTGTTACTTGGAATAACCTTTTGAATATTAAACAATCATGATATGCTTTAAATAGAAATGTACACTTTAAGCTGGGGAGGATGATACTGGGAGAAAATGTTTAGAGACATGTCTGACAAATGAAGATTAAAAGTTGCTCTTTTTGGCAGCATGATATTTTAAAAATATATTTTATAATAAGGTGAATCCTCACTTAGCCAGCTACAGTGTTTAGTTCCAGGATACAATACAATACATATTTAGAACAAAGCAACGAAGAATCAGAGATTCAGAGAATTCATTAAACTAAATGTTATTTTTGTCTGGTTTTGTATCTTTAGCAACTAAATGATGTATATGCATAAAATAATGCAGATCAAAGATGTCCCAAAAAGCACTCTTAATGTCATTGATTTTTACAACTGGACCATCTCAATAGGGAATGGTATTAAAATGTATATAGCTGTTTTGTAGCACCACCAGATGATAATGAAGATTAAAGACTAGACGAGTTTATTTTTGTGTGGACACTTTATTTTTTTCTGTATTAGTCATATTAATTAATTTATATAAGAATAGTTTAAAATGCAATTTGAAGTTTCTTTACGCAGTAAGGGAAATATGTGTCATTGTTTTGGATAGTTGTGTCTACCTCAGAAATAAAGGGAATCTATGATTTAGATAAAGAAAAGATTGCCCCAATACAGTTTAAACTAAAGCTTTATCCTTTGTATTTATATAAATTCATTTAAAAATAACATATTGTGGACCCAGCATTGTGAATCATATGGCATAGTTAGCAGAGCGTGATATCCATGTTTATTTATGTAATGTTTTTGTCTCAGTATGAAATAATTTATTATCATTATATTTTCAGTAACCATTTGCAAAATTCTGAATCTTTTTTGTTTATGGTTATAAGTTGTTGAGGCTTGTTTCACATTTCTTACTAATTAAACTTGAGAGAAACACTGCTCAGTTTTTCTCTATATCATTGTTTCTAGGGTTCAGAAGGTGAAGAAGAATAATGGGACAGTCATATTTATTTAGCAGTTCTCTCTGCCAAATAAAGCATGGTCATTAATCATTATCATCTTCAGCTAGTCAAAAGAACAGTATGTTATCAACTGCCTACATTTGGTAATATTTTCAGCAGCCATTATAGATTAAATACTGGTCTTCACAAAATAGTTTGTGATGTATAAACACTAAATCCAAAGTCCTGGCCCTTCTATCTTCTGTTATAATAAATTCTGATAAAGCTTTTATATCATCGAGCATTTAAACGGTGTTTAAACTTTGTATGGCTCCAAATTTAGTCTAGTATATCCTGGCATGTTTTACTTTCCGATGTCCAGAGTCCAGACCTTTAAATAAAACTTCTTATGATTAATCATAAATCAGTTGCATGTGAATTAAACACTAAATGAATTACATGTGACTAATAGCATTCACTGATTTGTCTGTCAGATGCTATATGATGAAACATGATTCATAATTTAAAAGATATGCATTTACTGCTCGTGTCTAGTGTCATTATATTTTTCAACAAATTCTTAGTGTTGTAAATAAATTAGTTTTTTGTGTATGTCTAGGCCTAGAAGCTTAAGTTGATTTTAAAACATTTCTGTGTCGGTATGGTACTTGGTAGTGTTTTCAATATTTGTTACATTTAGAGATGTTACATTTTCAGCATTTAGCAGATGCTCTTATTCAGCGTGACTTACAAAAGTGATTCAATATTAGTAAACATTTCTTTACTATAGTTGATGTAGACAACAGTTTAAAATACAAAATCTTTATGTATTTATTTTTTAAGTGATTGGTAAAGTGAGTTTTTAGTCTCTTTTTAAAGACAGAAAGAGAATCAAAAGTTCTGATAGACAATGGAAGCTCGTTCCACCATTTGATCTCGATTCTTCTTGAGTCCTGAGTGGAGGATCATGTCAAGCAAGGTTAGATTCTCTGAGGCTGTGTGGTACTTTTCAGGGTTTAATTAGACCCTGAATTAGTTACCCTGATAACCATGATTAGTTACTTTGCTGATCTGTTTTTGGTTTTGTAGACCAGCACCAGAATTTTAAACTAAGTAGCAGCAACTGGAAGCCAGTGAAGAGATCGCAGCAGAGGGGTGATGTGGCAGTATTTTGGTTGGTTAAACATAAAGCAAGTGGCTGCATTTTGGATGAGCTGTATGGGTTTAGTGGTGGACAAGGGAGCTCCAGGTATGAATAGCAGTTTTATCTTGTTAGGTTGAGCTTGAGGTGACATTGAAACATGTTGCAACCAAACTGAAGTGTGAGCTGACTGTGTCTGAAGGAGGTTATGGCAGAGCGAGCTGCTTTTTTGCAATTTCTCTCTGGGATTAATAAAGTATTTCTGATTCTGAGGTGAGTGTTATTTGCATATTAGTGGTAGTAAAACTTATGAGAGGCTATGACTACCACAGCAGTTTGTGTAGATGGAGAAGACAAGTAGACCAGATACAAAGCCCAGAGGAACACCAGTTAAAAAGATGAAAAGGTAGTATATTTGTTCTTAGTAAATTTGTTCTTAAAAGTTTGTTCTTTTTTTTGTTGGGGGGGGGGGGGGTTAAAATTGATGTGTCCCTGTTATATTACTATTTAATATTATTATTTTATTAATACCGTTTTATTACATTTTCTTCAAGATCTTTCATAACGCATTCTTTTCAAATTTTATTCATCAATATACGGTTGAGATTTCCAACTGTGACCTGAAACTTACAAAATAAATGGACGGATTGTAACTCTTCAGTTGAACAGTACTGACACCATGTGGTTAATAATTGTATAACAAGAATTACAGCTGGTAACGGGACTAAACATAAAACCAACAATCTTATCGTCGTGTTGATTTTGGTTAGTATATTTTTCTTACATTCATCATCCGTAAGTGCTATAAAATCAATTCAGTTTCAATCATGTCGACCAAAAGTCGTCTTTATTAAGTGTTAAACTTTATATTTACAAGACAAAGTTATATTCTCAAGCATATTTGTTATTTTATTATAAGTCTGATAGATTTGGCAAAAAAAAACATTAATTTGCATTAAATCATAGGCCTATTTAAATATATAATATTAATGTGGCCTGTACACTTGTCATATATAAATAACATACAACACAGAAGCTGTTGAAACAACTACGACTTTATTAAATTTGATAATGTAAACATTTTATATGTAAAATAAAAAATAATAACAATAGCAACATTTTTACATAAACATAATTACTTTTAATGTGAGAGGAGATAAAGAATAAAAAGTCATCAGACATCAAAAGACAAATAATAAACAGTATTACACGAGATCTGAAAGTAGTGTGGTAGCAAATGAAGCTACAACTTCATAACAGTTCATGATGAGTTTTCTTGTATCCTCTTGTATGCTCGTCTTGTACAAAATGGCATAAATGTAATATGTCCTCCTTCCCAATGTTTTAAAAGTCTTGTAACTTGCAGAGCCTCAACCACTTTGTACATACTGCACAGCCTCCCTGTGGTGACCTGATGGTTGCTTCTATTAATTAAAAGTTAACACAATAATTAGAGCCAATATACAACATAAAATGTTGTGATAATGCTAATGTTCAGTATCTCCTTACATTTTCATCTTTAGCTGAGATGCCTCGAGTGGGTAGCACTCTCGCCTTACACCAAGAAGGTACTGGGTTGGATCCCAAGATGGGCCGCTCCAGGAGCTATTGCATGTTATGCTCTAGGTGGGTGCTATAGTTTCCTCCTACAGACCAAAAAATACGAATTAGGCACGTGTTCAATATAAAACTTGTGTATGGATGGAACTAATGGTAAGAATAGCAGTTTCCTGCCGTGAATGTAACAGAAATGTAAAACATGACATTAAAAAATAACTAAATGATAAAATGATGAGGTGCTTGCCTCTGAACTTGATCTCTTTTTCTCAGATAATCTATTTAAACAATTTCAATCAGGTTTTCATTCTTTTCATAGCATTGAGTCTGTCTTCCTAAAAGTCACCAATGGCCATCTTCTCTCAGCTGATGCAGCATGGATCATCTCAGTGTTCTGGTTTTTGTTAGAGATAACTGTGGTTATTGATACTGTCAATCATGACAACACAAATCTCTTACTGTTTCTGTCCATCATGGTGTTCCCAAGGGTCTGTCTTTGGACTGCTATTATTTTATTCTCTATATCATTACACTTGGAGGAATTATCAGTTGTCACAGGTTAAACTTTTCTCTTGTTATGCAGATGGTCGTTTATTTTTAATAACAATTGACCATGCTGTTAGGTGACAGGGTTACCCCCTAAACCACCATGCTGCTCCTATGGTTGCTAAACTGTATCTGCTACTTGAAATTCCACACTTGATGGGAGCTAAATAAAAAAGAAACAAACAAACAAACAAAAACAATATAATACAGATGCTCAAAGACAATTTACACCAAACAAGAAGTTTTCAGTCTTTGCATAATATTGTGGAAAAAAATTAAACATTGTATAATTTAACCCAACTCAAATCTGCACTTACCATAAACAGCAAGAGGAGGAGAATCATTATATATCTGCAACTTCTAAAAAATCTTTCAAAAAAGAAAATGATGAAAAATGATTACAATCATGCAAACACACACACACACACACACACACACACACACACACACACACACACACAAAACAACTTTATAATACACACAACATACCTGATAACCAAGAAAAACATCAAGAACAAAATAGACTTTAAAAAGCCCAACAGAACGGTCAGCAAGTACTGCAGCAGAACACGGGCTTGATCTACATAATGAAACAAAAGCAAAAGATAAAATATAGATACATTAGATTATTCGTATTTAATAATTGTCATTTATCGCTTTAAGAACTATTATTTAGAATATGATGATTTTATAAGCACTGACCATTTTCCATTTCAAACATGTCACTAATGGTTGAAAGGTCAGAATCACTATCACTGATGCTACTAGAAGTATCTCCATCACCTCTGTGCAATCTGAGCCTCCTCCTCACACGGTTCTCAGTGTAGGAGATGTGTCTGCTGTCTCCCATACCGTAGTAGCCGTTTTCTCTTAAACGAGCACTGCGCCTCGCCATCTGCATAGGTTGATTGAAGCAGAAGAATTGAAATAAATTAAAACAACGTTTTAGATGAAATGCAATTTAAGAAACAAGCAACTTTCTGAATATCGTCTAATACCATAACCACTGAGCAACAACAAGAATTATAATCATTCACGTGTTAACTGTATATTAAAGTAATATCTACTATTGATAAATGAACCAATAATGAAATTAGACTTGCTATTACTGAATAAAGCAACAGAACTCACATCTCTCCGCTTCGTCTGACTCTGTCGTAATGAAGCTTTTTCACATGACGCGCTTGGTTACTTCAAACGTGACGTCATAGGGTTAGAAACGAACGTCACTCTTTAGCTGACGTGCAACGAGTCACGTGATCGTTACAAATAATGGCGCCTAGTAACGCTGGTGGAACGGAGATCGTCCTCACTTTCTCCACACAGCGTTTGTCAGTTCAGGTTTTAGTTTAGAGTTTGTTAAGCTTTCAGGAAAACCTCCCAGCTTAAGTTTCTTTTTTGTTTTGTTGCTTTTGTTTAGGTCACCGCAGGGACGGCTGGTTCTTTGTCTCCTGCTCGCACGTTACAAAACTTAATGTGATTTATTTATTGTCGTTCGTTTAGATCCAGTGTGCACAAATCCAGACACCCAGAATCATCTAATTGACATGTTTTGGATTTAAATAGTTTAATAATAAACGTTATTGCATGCTTAGATATGTTGTCATTAAGTTTTAAAACCATATTTTACATAAAATAGAAATGATTTTATATCAATGTAAACAACCAAAACAGGCAATAAGTGGTTTAGTGGTTGAAAGGAGGTTGATTTACTGTCTAGTTGCAATCATTTTTGTGCACTTTACTATTGAATCGAAGGAAACTTCACCGTTACTTTACAGTATTAATAGTCCTGGATCATTTACACTTACATGTTACATGGATTTTGAGGTGACGTTGGATAAACGGACATTCTGACACAGAACCCATTTCCTCTGAATAAACAGCTAACCACAAACCAACCACGTTGGTCCGATGGCAAAATTTGACGACCTTAGTAAACGTTTGGGTAACATATGCTTAATATCTGGGCAACCATTTGTAAAACATTTGGCATGGTTCGGTCTGCATGTCTATTAAATATGTGACAAAATACCTTAATAAACAATCATCCAAGTAAATCATGGTTATTAACCCACTATATATTTAACCCCAAGGCTGTAACTTAGTAATCATCAGTGTAACTACTTTCAATTGCATAAATGCACCAAGCAAATGAATAAAAAAACAGTAGCAGTGGACAAAATAACTTACAAACACTTCCATAAAATAAAGCATGATTTTGATGATTATATACTTTATAATTAAATTATTTCAAATGAGTTAAAATTGTGCATATACAATCAGTAGTTGTAAAGGAGAACAGCATGCAGCTATTACAGCAGTGAATTCACAGTGTAAAAATTGCACCATATATACTATATCAAGATATAAAGAAGTACATGAGTTTTAGTAGCAATTATAAAGAAGAGCATTAGCATGTTAGAATTTCAATGCATTTTATAAAACATCTACTCAGTGTTTGGCATTTAAAAGCATTGTAAAAAAACAAAACAAATAAATCATACAGCATAAATGACATTTAAAAGCTTGAAATAGACCCTTAATATGTTGTTCTTTGGATTTGGACCCCCCCACACACACATACACACGAACATTTCAGAGAAAATCACTCTTAAAATGCAAAGGATTCATTCTCCCAAATTGAGAATAGTTAAGAACAGTAGCTCTAGAATATGAGGCTTTCGTAACATCATCAGTCTCTGTTCTTTTGTATTTCATGATGAAACAGCATCCAGTTGTCTCACAGAATGATACAGCTTGAACCTGATGACTCCTCCACTCTGTTACGAACATAATGCACAAAATGCACTATTTAATTACAGGGAAAAATATGTTCTACACTTTTTTCAGAGCAAATTCCATAATAGGACTCCAAGTAACACTAGTTAAATGAATAAAAACAAATGTGAATAAAGTAGACTGTAGACTATAGACTGTAACTAGCCAGCTTCATTTAGCCATCTACCGTACTTTTTGGATTATAAAGTGAACTCAAAACTTGCTTACTAACATCAAATGGATTTTATATGTTATACAGATTGTATGTGGTAGACGGATCATATGTGGTACATGGCCATAATCTGTCAAAATAATTTATACTTGGACCAGCACTACTTATCACTGGTTTATGCATTTTAGTGGTGGTTAGGGTGGCTCTCAGCTGACCTGTGGAAAGGCTGAGCCACTTGGTGTACCATCTAAAATCTAAACATGATCACAGCAAATAAAGAGAAATTTATATCAACTAAAATGAAATGGTACCGTTCAGTTAGAGCCTCAGTGAGTTTAATCTTTTTGTTTGCACTGCTGGCACTCAGGTTTGCAGCTCTGGAGCTGCTGCTCTCTTCAGTTTGAGGTTCCACTTCTCCCTCCTGCAGACACGCACGCACGCACACACACATGCACGCACACACACACCTCAATCATCTGCAGAGGTAACATTAATTAAGCAAAATTATTTTTGTGTAAGGGTGTTTCTTACCATAGGCCTTTTTCTGCCCTGAATTTGGGATGAGGCTGGTGTATTCTGCTGGCTGTGTATTGCAGTGCGTAGCGGCTGCCGTAGAAGTTCGTCTCTCCTATGCACGACAGTGCTCTTTGTTTTCAACTTCCTACTGGGACAAAATATCTAGCATCATTAAAGGAATTCCAATCTATACTTATCACAATCAGAAACACTGTGTTTCTAATTCAAATCCAATCAAATCAAGGTTTATTTGTTACATACACAGTTATACACAGTACAACAGGCAGTGAAATGCTTTGTAACTACTCCATCCGAACACTCGAAATTACGGTTAATGAGCTAAAAAAATAGATATTAAAGGAAAACAATGATTGTAAAAGTGGTACCATAACATTTACACAACATTGGTTTGTGAAGCTGCGTCGAGTTTTAAAAGTGTTGAATTTCAAGGTAATTTTAGTCTGCCCATGCTCCAATGAAGATGCATACATTTTATTTCGGCTTTACATAGGTGGGGAAGGAAGAACATCAGATAAATGGTGATTGGTACATAGTGTAACTGCAATAAAAATAGAACCATGCATATGGGATATGGAGTGATTAGGCTAAGCAATGTTGTTCGGTTGTCGGAAAGATAATTATCGATTGCAGAACATTCATCAATTTAAATAAATGTTGCATTTATTTAACACATTCATGCATTCTAACTGCGAGAGTAAACCAGAGCTGATGGAAGAAACCCATCCTGAGAAAGAGAGAACATACAAACTCCAGATCTAGTTTGTTATTTTCATGGGTGCACCAAACGGCAGAGGAATCAAAAGCTCTCACTGGACTAGATTATAATAGGTTATTTGTTGTCCCTCCTTCACTCACATCCATACCCCCTCCCCAAAAGATCTGCTTTGACCCTGGTCACCACAACCTGTCTAGCTCGGTGGCTAATTACACTCCCCTGAGCTTGTGATCTGGGCAGAGGGCCAGCGCTAAGGAGGCTCCACACTGTGATGCCGCCATGCTCTGCCATCATTCTGACAGGCCCATAAACTAATTAGCCTGGCCACGAGAGCAAGATCCTTTTCCCTGCGAGACATTCACCCTGCTGCTAACCTTGCCCCGATGTCCTTTGAAAGAATACAAGGTTAATGCTAAACTAACCATGACCTGCTTTTATTATAGGTTCTAGCCTTCAAGCGGTGTCGGACGCTCTGATTCTAGCCATTAAAAGAAATGTATTATAGTGTTAAGGAGGACAGAGGTTGTACACACCCGATTGCCAGGCAGATACTGCGGTACCAGTCGTTAATGTCCTCTTGATCGCTGGACATGAGTAGAAGCTTGGCTTTGGCAAAGGTCAGCTGGAAAAGATAAATGTTTTGTTCAGATAACATATGACTAAATTGTATTTGTTTGGCCCAAAAATCTTAGAATGTGCATGACTGCTATCATAAAATTAACTATGAACCTAAAAAGTGATACGTACTGATTTATTGATCAGTAACTACTTGACCCTAGTCCAAATCATGAGAGTATAAATGACATCCTAAAAGAGTATAGACAACCACCCACAAAAGTATAAACAACAATCCACAATAAAACCAAATTTTATTACATTGTATTAAACAAACTAAGCAATATTATTTAAGGGTTGTTTAACACGTTTTAAAAATATATAATAGTATATCTTTTATACTAGATCGAGCTTCAAATAAAATTTCGATGGTGCAGTGAATAAAATAAGAAAATAAAAGAGTCGTACTTAAAACGTATAAACCTGTAATTTTGTTTGGGGGTAAACAATTTCAGTTGCAACTGTGCTATGATTTTGGTTAGGCGCCTCTGAGGTGTATAAAACATTTCGAACACTAGAGGGCAGTCCTGAATCACACAGAGTAGTCTTCCGTTACATATTGAACCAGAAGTTCAATCATTGCCTGCTGCTATTAAGTAGAAAATGCACGACTGGATAGAAACAGAATCGTGTTGCGTCTGCTGTGGAAACATGCCTGTCAAAAGCACGTAAATCAAATCAATAGCAAATAAACCACCAGCGTTGACTGGTCGATCAAAGTGTAAAAGTGTTTCATGGGGTTAAAAAGTCAAAAAGTACAGCATCCTAGTCACGTTCAAGAGAACCAGGTCAATATCTAGCCATTTGTTGTTTTTGTTTCAGGGTGGCATACCCTGAAACATAGGCATAGGTCATAGGGTGGAACTTGCCTTACATGAGACGATCCTTCCTTCAAGGATTTTGCATATTCTCCTCGTGTCTGTGTAGGTTTTGTCTGGGAGCTTCTCCTCAGTCCAAAAACATAATGTCAAGTTAATTGAAAACACTGATCAAAGATGACGGTGTGTGATCAGCGACACCCTGTCCAGTGTTTGTGTCTTACCTCACTTAAATCTAAAATAAGAAAGTGAAATTAAGCTCCTTGAGTAAAGTGTGATATCTTGTTATACCTTATTAGTAGGTTGTACATTTTCAGTCACTTACAGTTACTTAATGCTGAATGTCAATATGGCAAGTGCATTAAAAAAGATGTCAAAGCTTTTCGAAAAAAGGCCAAACTTAAACTAGTAAATCACAACTGTTGATTTAATTAAATCAAATCAAGTTTATTCGTCACATACATCGTTATACAGTACCACCGGCAGTGAAATGCTTTGTACTCCAGCCGAACACTCAAAATTACCGTTAACAAGCTAAAAAATAGATTATAAATGAAACAATATGTAAACAGTAATGTAAACAGTATAGAAAGTAAAAAATAGGAAAAGGTAAGTTGCACTTACATAAATCTGTATATGTAAATATATTTAAATGAACTGGTTGTTAAAGTGACTTAGTGTCCATGAATATCCAAGTATTTATACAGTGACAGTGCTAATAAAGTGTCTCGGTGTTGATAATAAAGTGTCCAGGTAGTGGTGAAGTGATAAAAATAAAATTCCTATAGCTAATTTCCATTTAGAGCCTTAATAGCTTGTGGAAAAAAGTTCCAGTGCAGAGTACTGATGCTGTATTTATATAATTTAAAGAAAACTTGAGTGTTTCCGAAACTGTGCTTAAAGAAATATGTTTAATAAATTTATTTTTAGATACATTTAGACCAATACATTTATTATTTAGTGCCTAGCTTTATCTACTTTTCAGCATGTTTTTCTTTACCTGAATATACCATACATTGATATATATGAAAACTTGATATATCTGATACAGTATATCAGGTCACTTGATTTCAGAATTTCATCATTTTGTTCTTTTATTCAAATATTTTAACAAATAAGTTCAATCTATGTGTGGCACACCATTATTATTATTATCTTTTTGCAGTCTGCCTTTGCTAAGGAAACATGTGGATTATTCTTTTAAAATGCTTAATGGGTTTAAAAAACAGTGGCAAAAGATTCTGGACCATTCCTTTATAAAGCATCTCTGGCTATTTTTTAGATTCCAAAAGATTTCTGCTCTTCTGTTTTTATCTTATCTTATCCTAGAGCAGAATAAAACTGTAAGTGTGTGCTTATTTGGACACTATTTTCTTCAAACTCTCCAAACCAACTTCTGGTATTTTGTTTAGCCATGGCAGCATGTGAGAATGTAAGCTATTGTCCATAAAAGCTAACAGAAATGTATTGTCATCATTTAAAATTAAATGTAGTTGTGTTGTATTTCCTTTTTATTTGAATTTATAGCTAGCAACAATCCTGTTTGTATGGAGTGTTACCTTGTTAGGTAAGTGCCATCAAAAGTGTTGATAAGTTATCTTTCTTGTTAGGGATTTTATAGTGAACATGTTTTGGCCTTTTATCTGACAATTTCTTGATTCCTCTGGTAGTTTTAAATATATGTTCACAAAATATCAAGAAATTTAATAAGCAAGCAAAATTTTTACATTCCCTAATTGTTATGATGCTGATTGACTTTGTCTTTTCTGCTATTCAGTGTTAATGAACACTGTTGTTTGTGGTAATAATGAGGATGAGGATGGTGGTACCAAGGAAGACAACAGCAGTGAAGAAGAAGTTGATGAAGAAATGGCAGTGTGCCAAGAGGAAGATAATGACCTGAGAGTGACCTGTCCTCTGCGACCTGAGCCAAACTATCGCACAGATTATGAGTTCTCAATGACCAGTGGAAGCAAACAGATCATCATTAACACCAACGTTTCCGGCACAATGCCCCAGCATGGCTTCAGGCACAACACTTATGTGGTGGATCTGCAGCCGTATGGATTTAAACTGATCTTAATGAGATTCCCCCTTACAGAGAACACAACTTTCATGTGCAAAGTGACCAAAGAGAAGAAAACGCTGTTTGTGAACATAGGTACATTTGTCTAATCCATATTTCTGTAAAGACTTAGTTATCAAATCAAATCATTTTTTTGTTATTTCATTACACATATACAGATGTACAGTACAATGAAATGTTTCTCTTTGCATATCCCAACTTGTCTGGAAGTTGGGGGTCAGAGCACAGGGTCAGCCACAGTGCAGCACCCCTGGAGCAGACAGGATTAAGGATCTTGCTCAAGCAGCCAACAGTGTAGCGGAGTGCAGCAGAGCCTGAATTTGAACCCTCAAATTTGGGTTCCCAGCCCAACTTCCCAGCCAAACGCTCTACCCACTAGGCTACATTGTAGTTAATGCACAAAAGCATATTAGAAAGGTTCCTTAAATTTTATGTTTATAGCAGCAGAGCCAACACTAGCATTCAGAACATCCGGACAAACAAAAAACAATACAATATCCAAAGTTTAACTTTTTCTGTCAAATGTGAAGGAATTGTTTTTATTCTTGTAAATTCATTCTTGACAGTGACCGTGGACTGTTTTCTTATACTGAGGGAGAAAATCGACGTGCTAAGCGTGTTGTGCCTCATCCTATTTGTTTTAATGATCTGAGGCTAACCGTGTTAGCATAGTGAGCAAAAACATTCTACAGTGACCCTAATGCATCGCAATAAGATAAGATGATATTTTAGAATGTAAAATACTTTTTCACCAGTGTGCTTTTTACACACACCATTATTCCGTCACACTTTGACCCAACCTTTGCAGTGAAACATTTAAATACACCAGTGAACACATACAAGCAGTAGTGAGCAGACATGTATGTATTTTTCTCTAGCATAAAATGCTGCACAACAGTATTGTAAATTACAATTGTGTTAAAATATGATTGTATACACATATACCATATACATATAGCTAAAGTATATTTCTCTCTTCTTCTTTGATTTTGTTTCTCAGATGAACTTGAGGCCTGTTCCGCCATCAGCCTCTTTCTCATGAGTTCTCCCTTCTTGCTGCATCTTCTGCTTCCTCTTAGCATCATTCAGCATTTAGAGCTTCTGTAGAAACCATCCGGACTCTGCTTGTGTTAGCTTTAATTTGTGTTATAATGTTTGTATAATGTTTTTATAATAATGGTTTGTATTTATCTGTCATTTACAGCAATATGTTCAGGCATGCTTCCTCTCAAGTCTGCTTGACTGAACTGTACGTACTATATAGCTGTTTGTGTAACGGCGGGCTTGTTAACAAGTAATACTTTATAATTGTTGTGGAAAAATTAGCACAAGACACAAGTTATGATAATAATAACAAAGAGTATATTTATTGAAATTAAGAACAGAATCTGGCTAGGGTTTTTAGGCCCTGGCAGGTTGAGACACAGATGTCTGAAAAAGCATTGATTCTACAAGTAGTCTTATACAGAATCTCAAGGTTCAGTTAGGCCGGAAATCTGAATCAGCATTTACCATATTAGGAAAACGGTTCCTCTCTGATTAGTTTTTACTTTAGTCATATTGCCTGCTAATCGTGGAATGTTATCTTAAAATAGCATCGATTCCTGCTGTGCTTTGCAATCTGGATGCCCCTGAAGGCTGACGTCAGTGACAGTCTGATATCGTGTTGACGTTAAGAAAACTTAAACATAATTAATATACAGAGCTTAATACTAAATTAAAAACATATAAGATATAAATTCTCTTACAATTGTAATCCCTGATCCAAACCAGATCAATGTTGTGTCAGGTAGCGCAAATCCCTGCTAAATCAATAATGCGAATCACGATCGGGGCTTGATGACCCAGTAAGGGACCCGAAAAGCTTTCACAGTGTGGTTCTCTTAACAGCATGTCACATGGAAGTGCACAAATAACCTAAAATGCAGATGAATGCACACATTAAAAATCAATCTGGATTGGTTGCAGAAATGTCAGACCTAGTCATATCTTCATCAGGAAATCAGAGGGTACTGAGTCTCTGGAGGTCTAATCAAGGTTTCACTGGAAATAATTAAGAAATAGGACGTGCAAGGTTGCCATTCACATGCTGATAGATAAACAACCACAAGTTTCCTATTCTGAATAAAGCTTTAGTCTTTGATGAATTGGTGGAAATATAAAAAGTTTATAAATACTTAAGGACTGTCACTAATCTGATAATCTCACTAATCATATAAATAACAAGGATAGGTTTAATAAGTGTTTATTATAAACTAAATATTGAGGTTAAAACACTATTATTACAATAGTATTACACTCTTAGAGTAGCATGCTATGACAAACATTTTATAAACATAATTAATGTATACAATTTTTATATTAATCATCCACAAAGTATAATAATATGTATATTGGTTTGATGTGAAGATATGTTTCATTATCCTTCTTCAGACTGAGCTGGTGGTGAACTAGAATCTTAGATATATCCTATTTGCATAAGAATGGACCCAACTCTCAAGTCTATATGCAAAACACAGTGACCACTAATTACAATGAACATTTCTCGATTTCACATATGATTAAGGATTACAGTACCTGCAAAATCATTAAATGATTGGCCACTGGATGGCTGATGATTCTTTCACCATCTTACAACACAGTGATTGGAGCTTCGAGAAAGGCACACGTGGCCATTATAATTGGCCTTTGGACTGGTTTCGGGTTTGTCATATTTACCTCCATGTCAGACTGAAGAAGAAAGACATCTTAACCCCTTTTGTAAAGATGAACTATTCTTTTGTACCTCGATTAATAAGCATGTATAAACAAGAGATATAAAAATCTTTAAGCTGTAATATTTTTTCTTCTGTGCCTCAAAATCTGCAAAGCCTCCACTGGAGTCTGGAGGAATATAAGAAGGGTTGGTGGAGTGTCCACACATCAGAGAGATACTGTACAGTATATCATCCTCGGATGATGAAGCAGAAGGCTAATTAGCTCATATTAGATGGGATATATGGAAATTAAATTGTTTGAAAGAAAAATTAAATAAGAAAATACGGTTTGGTGAGGTTGGTTTAATTAAAACATGTTCTCATGTACTAATTCGTTACATAAGTGTAGCCATATGGAACTGAAGTCATTTTTATATCTAATGTTTTTGTCCTAATCAAATAAACAGCGCATTATTTTATTCAAAGCCAATTTATGATGAGTAGATGAGTAGATGTGTTAAGAGTATCTTCACAACTGCAGCTGGTCTGTTTTCATCAGTAACAAACAAACGGGGGTAAATCAACAACCTGTGTGGTCCAATTCAACTAAAAAGCTGTAGAGTCCAACCCAAAAAAAATCACTATATAGTAGTAGCCTAGTGGTCAAGGTATTGACTGAAGCAATATTAAATGCGTATTTAAAAGTTAGAATACTTTTTCACCACGGTACCTTTTTTACACATCAATCATCAATTCGTGTAGTGAAACACACACTAGACTAGGAGGCAGCAGTGAGCATGTGTGCCCAGCAGCTCAGGCCTTGGCACATGGTAAGCAAATAATGGTTTGGTGCCTTGCACCTCAAGGGTAATTCATTCATGACCTATCGACTCTCGGTATCAAACCGGCAACCTTCAATCACACGCTCAATTCTCTTACTACCAGCCCATGGTTGCCTCTACTACCAGATAATCCAACATAATTATTACTAAGTTATAATGACAATTAAAAAAAAAATACAGGATGTATCTGTGGCAGTTGTGTGTATTTTGGGTGGCTTTAAAGTCAGAAGGACAGTTTGTGTGTTTTATCTTAGTTGCATACATGTGTGTAACTCATGACTTGTGTTATTACATCATATGGTCAGTGTTGTGAAATGATTCCTACTGATATCCACATGGGGTATGGAATAAAGAATTATTAACCTGTGAACTGGACTTATATGACGGCCTTTGTCTGATCGTGACCACCTTGTGCACCTTGCAGGATCCTGTATTGGTTCAGAGTTGGTGTTTATGCTTCTGATTATTAAATCAATTATTAACTTCGATTAGACTTTTTGGTTTTGATTTTACTAATTGAATACAACAATAAGTAATCAAAAAGGCACTCGGTCAAGCTGCACCACTGGCAGGTTGCTGATGTTGGGCTCTCAAGTCACCTGAGATAAAACCATCTGCTAAAATGAGTTTAAAAAATCACAAAAATTCTTAAAATGAAGAAAACATTTTCAATTGACCCAATCATTAGCAATGCCAGATGTTCTTGCATTTCTGTGCATTAACTGTACATCCTGTGTTTGTAGTTCTGGAACCCATGAGGAATGTTTTTAAGTTAACTTCCCGATCCTCTACCCACACATTTCTCATGCCATGGCAAGGAAGGTCGGAAGTTCTGGGAAATCCAAATGAAAATGTACATAAAAAAATCTAAGAATATTCTTTTTGGGGTCAAATATAATGGCCAAACTCATTGTTATTGAACAAGTCATTAAATAACACTCATAAATAGAACGATAGAATGAATAGAAATTGTCTAACACCTCCTTATGTCAGAATCCACTGTTCCTAAAGTCATATTTTAGCTTCTTTAGAAAGAAATGTATGCTGAAGGAAGCCGACCACCCTTAGTAGTGCCGCTTGAACTGTGCATAGCCAATAGATTCGAGGCAGAGAACAGTTAAGTAATTCAGTGCAAAACCATGGTGAGTTTTACCCTAAACCTTTCTTTGCTCTGGCAGTGGAGCATCCTGGAACGGAACTGTGTCCAGAAGTGTCCTGGTTTTTGTTCCTGGCTGTTAGTAAACTGTTCATTTGGTTTTGTGTATTTAATAGACACACATATTGTAGAATAAACTGTTATTTAAAATGTAATAGCAGTACATCATTGTATATAGTGTAGTTCTTAAGAAAATAATCACGTCTGCAGGAGTTTGATGGGATTGTTTAAAGATGAAAAGTACCGGCTAAAAGAAGCCAGAACTATAAAAATGTATTGCTCTTCACAGTGCTTTAATACACTGTATTTCTCTATAGTTCAACCATTTTAGTGAGTCACAGCGTGGTCTTGCTAGGAGGCATTACATGTCTTTCTTTTGGGTAATAAAACTACATTATGTAAAGGTGTGGGCAGGAATTATTGCATCATACGCATTGTATTTGTAGAACTGTAGCATCCCCACTCACTACTTTCGGGTTTACACACTTGCAATACTTATGTAAACTCTAGGCTAAAC
This sequence comes from Hoplisoma paleatum, assembly GCA_028565875.1. Taxonomy (NCBI): domain Eukaryota; kingdom Metazoa; phylum Chordata; class Actinopteri; order Siluriformes; family Callichthyidae; genus Hoplisoma; species Hoplisoma paleatum. Next base: position 7,698 of record JAOTRQ010053285.1, on the reverse strand, counting down.
TCATTTGTTGAACTCTTGAATTATTCACAAATTTGTATTAGGAAAATTTCCAAACTTAAGTTTATGGAACAAAGTGGTTTATTTTTCACAGTTCTGGGTTAAAACTGATATGTAAGTATTAGTACACAACTAATAGAACTGGTGACTGTAGCTGCTGACTATTATTACAATTATACAATATGGTCACATAATGCTCACATTTTAAATAATCCTTATATTGATATTTAATATAAGTTGTTGAGTGATTGAGATGGTCTGCTGTTCTAGAATCGGATGGTCACTGGTTCAAGCCCCACCACTGCAAGTCAAATCAAAACAAAGTTTATTCGTCACATACATAGTTATACACAGTACAACCGGCAGTGAAATGCTTTATAACTACTCCATCCCAACACTCGAAATTACCGTTAACAAGCTAAAAAATAAATTATAAATAAATGAAAACAATAATGTAAACATTAATGTAAACTGTATAAAAAGTAAGAAATGGTAAACCTGTATATATCTCGTGACTTAGTGTCCATGAATGACCGAGTATTTATAAAGTGACAGTGCTAAAAAAGTGTCTCAGTGTTGATAATAAAGTGTCCAGTTAGTGGACTATTAGTCGATGCTATTGTGCTGCTGGAATAAGACCTATTCTATTCTTAGACCTATCCTTCATCTATTACTTTATCTTTACATGTAACATAAAATAATAACAATATGAAACATCAAGCCTCTACAAAGAGGTTTAAATATGTAACACATTATTAATGAAACCCAATGTGTAGTCCTGTGAGATAACAAAATGCTTAATGAAGCCAATGTACATGTTTTATCCAAGTTCAGTAAACTACTTTGGTTCAGACCATCTGTAAATTTCTTGTTGACACCTGCTCTTGTTCAATTCAACAATAAAAATGGCTCCCCTTGTGTGTGTGGCTTTCTTATAGTTCCTTTGTTCCAGTATTGTACATGATGTCCACTGGCTACTGAAAAATGCCCACAGATGTGATTAAAAATTAATAAGTAATGAGTTAAAGTATGTCAGTGTGTTTTGACCCACTGTGCTGAAATGACCACTTAATATTCTCTTAATGATTGCCATCCATCAGAGAGGCTTAAAAGCATAAATCTTCACCCACTGTGTTTCAAATGCAGGAGTGTAAAAAAGTAACAGGGTTGTATATTGTGAGTTTAACACATTTGATGAAACTAAAATAAACTATAACCTTTTGTTAGTCTACAGTTCGCTTAGACTACAAACCTGGACTTTAATTAAGAAATCAATGGCTGTGTCTGAAAACCTAGGGAGCTGCCTTGCTGTCTTACTATCTACACAGACAGATGCCTCAGTGAAAAGAATGTAAGTAATCCACTTACAAGTCATATTCTTCAAACACAAAAAACATCACATCATTCAAACCAATAAGATGAGGTGCCACAATGTGCTAGCATGGCCAATAGTTTTCGTCTGTTTACCCACAATATGTTGTGCTGCACTGAATGCTGGGAATCTTTTCATCACTGAAGAAGTACTGTATGCTAACTCGTTTTCCATTCATACTAGCATTGAAATTTCAAGATGTCTTACTATGGATGATAAGAAGGATTTCGTAATTAATAAAGTCATAATATTACAAATCGAGCATCCTAAAGTGTGATATAGCACATGATGAAACCTTCCCCGAATTAAGATTGGTCCCCTGCTGCTAATTACCCACAGCTACAATGCACTGCACAAGTTGTAAAATGGATCTTTGCCAGAGTCATTCATGGATATTTAAATTTTTATTTTGATTAAACTTTGATATTATTTTTGCTAGTCTTGTCCTGCTCATGTATTCAAGCTTCTGTTTGTTTGCTTTTGTCCCTTCCTCATCAGATCCGATCCCATACCTTCATTCTTTTATGCCTTATGTGTTATAGCTTAGATCCTACAAGTCCATGTCTATTTATAATATTCACACACAGAGACATCGCTTGAAATCCCAGCAAAATGATTCTTAATTAGCTTTCATGAGAAATGCTGTGCTAAATTGAGAACAGTACGGTGTTTAACAGTAATTAGCAATTACGTTCACTGCTAAGTTAATTACTTCAACAGGAAGGTGGGGAATGGCTATAATGATTTAAAATCAAACTTGCATGCATGATTAGAGTTGAACACCATATAGCTACAGTACATATATGTATATAAACTGAGACGTACAAAACAACATACTCTTGACTGAAGGTCAGGGCTTTGTGCAGGCATACGTCTATTATTCTGTAGTCCTTTAGTTTTTCATTTTCTGATAATATTTCTCCCAATCTAGTGATGTCCTGTCCGCAGAGTACATTGCACTTCTTATTTTCTAATGCATACTTCCACTACTGACCATGACTAACACACTCTCCCTCTGTCACTCATTTTGTCTTGATTAGCTTTGCACACAGAGTCACGTCTTGATCGCATTATTTACGTTTACAGCATTTAGCAGATGCCATTATTCAAAGCGACTTTCAATTACAACAAAACGGAGGTCTGAGGGTTAAAGGCCTTGCTCAGGTGACAATTTGATGATAATGGGGTAGTGCCTCGAATTTTACATCATTTAAAACACAATTTAAAACATTTCTGTTCTCTGCTCATTTCTTATTGGATTATTAAATATTGTAAGGCAACATTGGGTTCAATTGAACTTATTATTATACTATATATAATATATTAGCCTGATTGGCCCATCTCATGTTTCTGTACAGGTGCCACCAGTAAGCCAGCAGAGGTCATAAAAGCATCAGTTAGATAGAATCCCCTCCAACACCCTCCATGCAAACAAGCCAATTGTTATTATTGTAGCTTTCCAGTCTTCCTAGACTTCCTAACACTGGCAGGATGTTTCATGTGAGGAATTTTGCTTCAGGGTGAGGGGTCAGAATTCAGCGTCTCTATAACTTCTATTACTTCCAAACCTCTGGAGATACTCGTGTTTAATGTGTGGAACATTATAAATCATATTTTTCCGTGCCACTGACCTCTAGCGTAATTCCATTGGGAAAAGAAAATCTCACTGGAACAAAACAACAAACGGTTTGTAAAACACACAGTCACTTTTATTTATGCAATAAACTTACAGCTGTTAGCCATCAGAAAGTTCGCATCATTAGCTTTTAGCAGTCCAGTCTGTGAATAGAAGGCTCACAAAAGCTTATCTGGCAAGTCTATATTACAGGCCACGGTTTTGGGATTGGATGTAAAGCTTTAGGGTCAGATTGAGTTTGTGAGCTGATACGATGATCATAGCTCATGGAACAAAACAATAACACCTAATATTCAATTATATATTTTAACATTATAATTGTTATTGTTAAAAGCAAAGTAATAAAATGAATGGTTAAAATTTAGTTTGTTTTCATCTGTATGAGAAAAGCTCTTTTAGTGCAACAGTTTGCTCACACCCGCTTTTCAGCCCCACAGAACAGCCTGTTCTACTAACTTGTTTGTTTTACATGTCCTTGTTGGGGGTGTGGTACCTTCTCACAAACATTTACCCAAGGTGTGGATGAAGCCTCAAGTCCTTGGTGCAAAACGGTGTCTCCTGTTTTAAAAAGTATTTTAATGCATTCTGAATGTGATGCTTTGTTTATATTTAACAACAATTCAGTTTCCAGTTCTTAATACAGTGGATTCTTTATCTATGAATTACATTGGTTGTAAAGAGTTGTTTTTAGGTCAAAGTGTCGAATCTTTTAAAACAAAACAAGTAAAAATAGGTCCATGGGCTTTACAAAACATGTCCACGAAGTTCTATGAACACAAAATTCATTTTATTTTATTCTATTTTGAGCTACACCACTTAAGCTAATGAGCTGTTGGCTCGACCTTCTCTGTCTATACAGTGTGATTTTGTTTAATAAACGTGAAACATTAACTTTATCAGTACCTGTACTAGTCATCTCATGCACAAAGAATGTAAATCCAGAATCTGAACGATGATTCTATCAGATGAAATTCTGGTGCGTTTTTTCCAGGTGATGGCTGGTACCGGGAAGGTTCTAATGCATATCAGGTCATTATTACATCATAATATCACAGTCAAACTGGCTCATGTTTCCTGATCCCAAATTATGGATGGATTTTGTTGAAACTTGTATTCAAACTAAATATTTAGAGGCTTACATAGAAATACAGAAATAAGAAAACATTGCATTTTGTATAATATTGTTCTTTTAAGAAATAACGTTAACCCATGGTAAACCTCCCAACAACATTTCTAATGGCCTATTTGGTCTTTTTTGTTATAATCCCTTAGATATTTCTCAATAATCTTAAACTATAGAACATACTTCACTGTAATGAACTACTGTTAATAAAAATACATTTAGTCAATACCCAAAGTTCTGCTGTATAATGCTAATTGTGACTTTTTGGGTGTTCAAATACAGAACACCCATTAGGACATTTTAGCTTCCTATCTGTGCTAAATACAATCACAATGCAGCCCAACTTACACAGATCTCTTGAGATTTACATATAAAAATGAAATATAAACTGCCTCCCAAAAAGATCCATCCATCAGAAAATATAATGCCTAGCCATGAATAATCAATTGAAGCACCGCCTTTAGAATTCTGAGAAGTTGAGCAGGGGAATTGCTTTCCTCATACTAACTGGGTTATTTCACATTCACTGGATCCCCAGTACAAAGCTGAATAAGGTAGTCATAGTAAAATCCATTCCATGAAATCCCAGGAACTGTGATTATGAGCATATCAGAATGTTGCAAATCATACAGTAGGGCAAGAATTAAAGTGAAAACCCCAGTGATATCAGTCATCTTGAAAAGAAAATAATCTTAAACCATGAACAGATCTTCTTATTTTCTCATAGACCTCTCTGTGTTCAAAAGAAATTCTTTGGGAGCCCCTTGACCTGGGTTATAATACTATTCTCAAAACACATGATGATGTCCAATCTCAAGGGAAATGAGATTAAAACCCAACAAAAGTTTTTATTATCATGCTTTTTAAAGTGGCCATAGGTTCACTGAGACCCTCTAGGTATCTGTGACCACTTCGTTAAGAACTATTAAGGTATGACCAAAGTCTCTGGTATAGAAAAGACTTGTAATGAATCGTATGCATCTTATGGTTTATGGATATAAACCCTATTTCATGAAAGAAAATCAGTGTTTATTGTGTCAGTTCTTTCTAAAATTAAGTCTTAATTTGTTTTTGCATTGTTTCTCAGCTTAGGTATTTATAATCAATGAATTTATTTTACCAATAAGCTATAATATTATAAGAAGGAAAGGTAAGTAGATAATTTAAAGACAAATAAAATAGCCTTTCAAACTAAATAGGTGGCATCCCTGTGGTATCTCTGTTGATGGATTTAGCGGAGGTTTCTTCTGACTAAAAGATCGATCACCACCTCCAGACTGAGCGATGTCCCCTTCTCTTGCCTCCTGTTAGAATCAATCTTATTGTCAAGCCTTACATAATGTTGGATCACTGAAATAAAAGTGTCTGCTGTCAAAATCCCACCACGGTGATGACATTTGCAATGCCCATACAATTTATAAAATGAATCTGCAGATTTAATGTGGTAAGGCGACATGACAGGTAATTGTTGCATAACAAAGCTTTTAAGTAGGTTTAGGGCTCTGTGCACTTTTTGTCATTTCCCAGACTGTTGCTGCAAAGTTAAAAGCTTCTTTAAAAAATAGCTGAGAGATTTTCATCTCTAAACTACCACAGCTGAACTTGAATAATGAAACTTTTCAATGCCTAATGATGGAGGATTACATTTTTCTCTTGCCACGGCAAACAGCATCTTCTACGATCTGGTCTAGAAACATATTAGTAAAAAAATTGTAGGAAAAACATTTGCAGACATTTATTATGTCATTGCTAGTTTTCAGCATATAGCAAACACATTGATCCAAAGCAACTTACAATTAGAATGGAACACTGGAATTTCAAGGTTTTAAAAGTTTCAATTTTAAGGTTACGGGCTTTGCTCAATGGCCCAAAAGTAGCAATTTGGCTCAAAACTGTGACTTTCTGAGCTTTATCCCAATACCCAATAATCTATCCCATTCTACTCCAATAACTACCATCACGGCCCCTAGTTTCTTTCATCCCAGGGGAGACATTAGACTTAACTACTACTATATTCAAACCAGCTAACCAGCATCTCTGAGATTCAAATCAAGAAGTTCCGTTCCACTACTCACTGCTGACTATCTAGAGAGATCTTAAATCCACTTAACATATTTAGTATGAATGCAATATCCATTTCATGCCATCAAATGTCCAACATAAGTTCCTGACCTCAAGTTTGCACAGACAGATATCAAACTTTTAACAAATGTTCATGGTTTTGCAACGGTCTTCTCAATTAAATGCAACAAGACAAAACCAATTACCCACTCACGCTCAATAAGATCACTAGTTTAGAACTAAGCATCACCAGATTGATACTCTCCCTATGGTGACATAATATATAGTAAAGGCAGCATTCACAGACAAAACACCAAAACACTAAATCAATGCCTATAGTTTTTAAATACAAGCTTTACACACTTGCAGGCTGGGGTTCATATATTTTTGTCATTGAGTGTTTATCCAAGAAAGGCCAAATTCTTCTTTATGGCACTGTACATCATTTATACATTTTAGATTAGCATGAAGAGGAGATTGTTCAAGCTTTTACCTGGGTGGTAGTTAGGTAACGTTTGGCCTGAACAGGTCACATTTAATTGGCACCCCCCCCCCCACACACACACAAATCTAGATTGTATAACTCAAATGACCTAAGCCTGTCAGATCCTGCTCCCGTTTTTCTCTCTGGACCATTTAAATACGCACCACAGAAATAATTGGAATAGATTAGATAGCCAGAGCACGATTTTCTTCAGTGGAATATTTAGTTAGATTTATATGATGATGAATCTTTTGATTCTACCACAAGTACTAATAAAACAAGATCCAGAATAAGTTTTAATACCATATGCCATTCGGACATCAGGCACGTGGTCATACACAATAAGGCATGACATTAAAAGTTTACAATTAATTTGTCACCCATAGAAGACATATGTGATGAGTCTTACCGACCACACCCATGTGGTAAATTTAAACCTAAACCTAAAAATAGGATTAACCTTTCAGCTGTGATCATCCATTACATTACTACCAATGCAAAGCAATTTACAGCAAGAGTAAGATAAAGTAAAGCAGAACAGGTAAACTTAATTGATACACTTCTGTTACGACTTGTCTTCATAAAGTAAGTAACTCTCACAATTTAAGTCTAGCTATGTGTTATTGAACTCGTAAGTATCATGTATATGCAGGGATTGTAAGAGGTTGGCATTTTCAAGGGTGTGTGTGTCAAAACCCCTGATGTACAGAGTACAGATAGACGTTTCCAGTGTGCATTAGCATATGAATTTTTTTTCGCAAACATTTATTTACGGGGAGGCATGGTGGCTTAATGGATAGCACTGCTATCCATTAAGAACAGCTAGAACAGCCGGGTCGAGCTTTGTGTGCAGAGTTTGCATATTCTCCCCGTGTCTGAATGGGTTTTTGCCGGGTACTCTGGTTTCTTCACACAGTCCAGGCATACAGTCAAGCGTATTAAAGATGATGAAAACTGTCCTGTGTGTGTGTGTGTGTGTGTGTGTGTGTGTGTGTGTGTGTGTGTGTGTGTGTGTGTGTGTGTGT
>JAOTRQ010053275.1:0-14830 GCA_028565875.1 Hoplisoma paleatum | reverse complement strand
TAGAACAGGCCCGCGGGCGACTCATGAGGTCCTCATGGGCGACCTGGTGCCCGCGGGCACCACGTTGGTGACCCCTGGACTAGACTATACTAGACTAGACTAAACTAGAACGCCTCGTATCAAGTCGAAGGTTGTCTCTTGTCCACCTGAACGCCATCGTTTTCCTTCCACAGTTCTTGCACCACCTGCACACCTATTCACCACCAGAGCACTAGGGGGGCGTCTAATATATCGGTTTTAATAGCTGATCGATATTAAACAGTCAATGTTTTTAAATGTCAGATCGTAAACAAACCATGGTAAACATCACGGCACGGAGAGAGACTACTTTATCTACAAGTGTGCACTATTGATTTGTCGGGTGAAGCGGAGCTTCGAATTCATGCACTGATCACTCCATCAAAGAATCAAACCCATGACCTTCTTAGTATAAGACATTTGTTATGAGTGTTACTCGTAAAAATGGTATTATTTACATTATTACTGCTTTTTATTATCGTTATTATTTAATCGGTATCGATCATTTCCTTCCACGCCAGAGGCCGCTACGATCGCACCGCTGTCCCGCAGGCAAGCCTGTCAGTCTCCCGAGCATCACTGTTATAATCTCATCGCTTCTGATTCTGCTTCATTCCCTCCTTTGTGCTCTAATTTCTGCTCACTTTTTGTCAGTCCCGAACCCCTGCAGTGGACTATATATAAACACAGAGCGGGGCGGTAAAGAATCTCTCTCTCTCTCTCTTTCTCTTTCTCTCTCTCTCTCAAAACAGTAGAGATCCTATAACCCCCAAAGAACGCACCTATAATTATTACTTGTTAAGTCATTTTGTCATTATAGGGGTTGTCAGATCTTCGGAAAACCTTGTAGAACGTTCTTAAGAGAGCTCGTGAGCATCTTTGCAAGAGCCAAGAGAGACTTTCGAAGCTCATAGGGGTTCTCAGATCATAGACATTGACCAGCTCTGTCAATATATGTCATCACTCACTACCCTGAGAAAAAAAAGTGCTGCCCTCATGTGGCGAGATTCACTCTTTATTAAATTCAGAATCTGGTGTCTAGAGGCGTTGTTCTTTCATCTCGAATGCGGACTCGCTCACGGCATCGTCACATCAAAAGTTCCTTTTCATTACGTTTCTCGGCCTCACCGACTGGCGCAAATCACCCAGAAGTATGCAGTCACCCCGCAGGCTTGTCGTGGTGATGGATGTTGCCGCACGAAAGCACGGAGATGACAGATCGCGGGCTCTCGTCTCGGGAGGCGCGTGGGAATGCGGGCTCGTGTGGGCGCGCCGTGTTCCTCGGCTTAATGCTAAATGATGAGCGTGTTAACGGCAGGTCAGCTTTGCTGGAGCTTTATTATTGACTCCAGTGTTTTAATCCCTCAAGCTTATGCGTGCATGCCAAGGTTGGGATGGAGAAGAGTGGGTGGTTTGGTATGATGCGAGAGAGAGAGAGAGAGAGAGAGAGAGAGAGAGAGAGAGAAGCTCAGGGATGATTAATATTTAACGGGTTGTTTGAGGAAGATTGGTTTTGTCAGAGATACAACAGCTCTGTATTTGATTCCACAGACAGCCGGGTTTATGATTCTGTAAACACGAGATCGACTCCAAACCTCCAAATGTTCTATAGAGAACCAAACCAGCCTGGTAGCACCACAATGACCGGAATCTTTTCTATTCTTCTTGTACGTTATGGTAATATTTAATCCCAGTGAGCCGTCACACTACCCACCTACCCATTACCCACCTACCATTCACGATATGTTTTTGTTTTTAAGATCTTATAGAATTAAATCCCAATTTCATGATAAAATAAAAGAATTTACTTGAAATTTCTGAGCTCATTTAGTGCCAAAATTTTATATAAAAAAATAAAGTTTTAATCTTTGCTTTTTTTATTAATCTTTTAAATAATCTTTTTATTTACTCGCTTGTTAGTTTTTATCTTTGATTTTTTTTATTATTAATCTTTAGTTCTTTTAATTTTTGTATCAATTTTTAGTTCTTTAATTTTTTTTAAAATCTTTAGTTCTTTAAATTTTTGTATAAATTTTTGGTTCTTTACATTTTTTATTCATCTTTAGGTCTTTATGGATTTTTAATATATATTTTTAATATTTTTTTTGTTAATCTATTTAATAATCTATTTAATCTATCTATTTAATAAATTTCGTAAAAAAAATTTTTAAGATTCTGTTTTGTTTTCAATTTTTTTTAAAATAATTTAAAAAAAATAATCGAGGAAGGTTGCCATCTCTCACCTTTTAACCATTTTGTATTGCGAAACAATGTGTTAATTTGTCCATATAAAATGCCAATAACTTGATGTGCCACCAGGTGGCGGTTGTTTGTACACAGCTATGAGCGGATATGGAATCTTTAATGACAACGTATGAGGGTAAGAATAGACTCGCGAGTTACCAGGTATTGAGGTCAAACAAGGTCGGATGTCTCTTGTTGGATGTTTGAACGCTTTGTTTTGGGACCCACATTTGCCACCCTATTTACCTGTTCAAGTGATGGCAGGGTTTGACCAAGTAAGAGTATCTGAGGTAATATCTTAAGTTCAGGTCGTGCCACTCACTCTCCTGCTCCTCTTCATACAGTAATAAAGACAAGCAGCCATGAGGAACCTCCTTGTCCTCTTGCCTCCCATTGGCCACGTTTAGGAGCTTGAGATGTTCTCATGACTTGATTGGAGGTGCATCGTTTTGGGGTTCGAATGCCTTCTGTTCCTTCCCAAATGGTCCCACAGAGGTCGGTCTTTGGTCGAACTCTGATTTAAGGGTTACTCGATTCAGTATCCGTGGCAAACCTGATCCAGATCAGAGACCTGTCGGTTCAGATGATCTTGGTAAGCATGCATAACCATAACTGTGTGTGTTCTTTTTGTGTGGGCACCCCCTTCAGGCGGGGAGAGGGAGCAAGACCAAGAGCAAGATGTCCAGAGCCGGGCGGATTCGCTGAGTGACTTGTACCGAGCGCTCGAGCGGGCCAGGTTGTCTCCTCTGGGCGAGCCGCTCCACTCCACCCGTCTGGAGTACAAGCATTGGTTCGTGCGGCGCTCCAGCGACCCGCTGCTCAACGACCGGGTGCATCGTCTGCGCATCCTGCAGAGCACGCTCAAGGTACCCTACATGGGTCTTACCACTCCGTCTGTGTCTGTCTCCTTGTCTTTTGGTCCGTCTGTCCGGGTGTCTCTCTGGACATGTCTACGGGGCTTGGAAGACAGTTGCAGTGGTTAACGAACGATTCGAAAGTGGGGGGAGTGATCCTACACTTCCTCTGCAGCAGGAAGTCCTATGCTGCTGTCTTGTAGCCTCATTTGTCTCTAGTGTCTATTGATATGAACAGCTTTTGCCTGGCTGCTTGAAAGTGTCGCGCTAGGTGTTCGCTCTGCCTTTTTTGGACCGGCGCTAATCTGTCCGGGCTGTCTGTTCTGACCGATTCCTGTTGCATTGTGGGTGTAGTAGTCATGCGTTAACCCACAGTGTTAAAGGACTCTGGTCAGACCGAGCATGATTCTTGTTTGTCTGTCACCTGGGTATCGTATGGCTTGTGACCTACATGTGACCTAACCACAGTTGGTATGCCTTGACGCTCGCTCTCTAATCTTCCTCGCTCAGAGAATGTGTCCGTAACGCCTCTCTGTCCTTTCTGCGCTCCGATAGGACAGGGAAGGTGAGATAGCAGCCATCGACAAGCTGCTGACCAATCCCAAGCTCACATCCACCGACTTCCAAGAGTGGAAGAGAACCTACCCGGAGCTGTTCCTATGCGAGGACCAAAAGGAACGCCAGCCTAGCCCGGTGTCGGATCCCAGCCCGGCGTCCACTCCCGAGCCTACGCTTCGTACCCCATCCCTCACGCACACGCACTCCTACATTGAGACTCACGTCTGACACATACTCGGGTCTCCAGCTATAACCTCATAAACCCAACAATACTGAAAGTGCAACAGTATTTGGAATCTAACCAAGAGGCTGCTTGGTGTGAAAAGTTTCATCGTGACCACCAAACCAGACAGCCGGCCTCTGGAATCTAGTGTTTTGGTTACAGGTTTGACTGGCAGCCGACCGTTTCGTGAGATGCTTGCACACAGTGGACGGGCAGTCGATCTATCACAGCAATAGGATTCAAAAGAATGATAAAGCTACACTTTCAGACCAGAAGATTAGAACCTATGGGACATTTAAAAAAAATAATGAAAACCTTAAAGGGGCTTCTGTCTGTTTGTATTTTAGGAGCCACAATTTCGACGGTGAAATGTGATTGATGCTTTTGTGACTAGAAACAGTAACGCTTCCATTTCCAGGCAACGAGCAGTAAATAGCAAATGTCAAAAGTCTTTTTATTGATGCATTTCTGTTTACATTCGTTTTCATCATAGCCAGTTAGTCTCCTGTCGCTGGGGATCTTGAACGATTGTGCATTCCCACTCCCTCACCCACCGGACGCCTACTAGGACCGACCCGTACATATGTTACTAGGGCTACCCGTGGAACCATATTTGCATGAAAAGCAAACAAGACCTTACACGACTCTGTGACGATGTTTAGGTTTAAAAAACTGGAACCTTTTCTGATCATCAAATCACATATTTATTGAAATAAATAAAACCTTATATTGTTATATATACTTTATACAGTATAATTATATTTTTTTCTGAAGCCTATGTAGTAATTAGATCTGCTTCTATAAAGAATATAATATAAATCAGACTAGATGGATGAAAGTATGTGGACGCTTGATTATTAGAGTTCTATAATATATAAAGTAAACACCGACCAGGCATAACATTATGACCACTGACCACTAAGTGACTTATTGCTCAGGACTGTCGCTTTACAGCAGGTCCCAGGTTCGATTCCCGGATGGGTCGATCCGGGGCTTTTTATGTTCTCATGTACCCCTGTGTCCACATGGGTTTCCTCCAGGTACTCTCGGTTTCCTCCAACAGTCCAACCATGCAGGCAAGTAAATTGGAGATACTGAAATTGTCCTCGGTGTGTGTGTGTGTGTGTGTGTGTGTTTGTAACAAAAGATTGGCGACCTGTTCAGGTGTTTAGTGTATTTGCTAAGTGTGAATACCAGATTTGCCGCACAAACACACACACACACACACACACACACACCAGGCATAACATTATGACCACTGACAGTAATTCTGGAAAGTGGATAACAATATCGATCTCTCGTTCATCGCACCTGTTAGTAAGTGGGATATGTTCAGCTACAAGTGAACATTTTATCCTTAATGCTGATGTCAGAAGCAGTATAAATGATTTATGATTTAATAGGTACCAAAGCACAACTATCAAATGATTTAACAAAATATATATTTGCACAAGATGTCACCAGCAAAAAAAAACGAAACTATTGTTACTATAAAAAAAAAGTGACTTCTTTTTCTAGGTTGTCATTTCTTTAGATTAATAATAATTAAATGTGCGGTTTGAACTTTAATGGAATGGATTTCGGGTTAGGCATATAAAGAGCATATTGTTGCACATGCATACCTAATATTTTTTTATTCTTTAATTCAATCCAACCATTTTGACCAAGTTCCATGATTTGTTATTCGACACCCAGTTCCTGTTTCGTGCAATACTGTACAATAGCCCAAATCGGTGTCCTGTCGAGTGGATCACTTCTCAGATTTGATCAATCCTGTGTGAATCGTTCTCAACACTGGCTGTAAATATTTGCGTGTGCTAACAGATTACCGGACTTTCGTTCTATAATGTGGCGCGGGACGTGCATGGCTCATATACAGGATCTTACTTTACTCACCGTTGATTCCGGAAAGTCGGCGTTCGGTGTTTACCAAAAGCAATCCAGCTCTCCGAGTCGCAGCGCATCATGTGATTTTGAAATATAATCAATGTTCTCAATGAAAGGATGATTTATTTGATCGTGTATTTCGTATTAGGACAGTTGTGTGAGACGAAAACATGCCGTAGTGGATCAGTCATACTTTTTCATATTGAACTGATGTATTATTTACCTGATCGTGTGACTTTAAGCAGAGATTATGATGTAGATTTTGTTTGTTTTTGTTTACTCATGGGTGTGGAATTACTAGATTGTTAAGACACGGCAAACGGCTTGTTTTAGTATAAAGTTAATTGGCATGAGGGCGGCACGGTGGCTGAGTGGTTACAGCACTGTCGCCTCACAGCAAAAAGTCCCGGGTTCGATCCCCGGGTCGGTCTGGGAACTTTCTGTGCGGAGTTTGCATGTTCTCCCCGTGTCAGCATGGCTTTCCTCCGGGTACTCCGGTTTCCTCCCACAATCCAAAAACATGCACTAGGTCGATCGGAAATGTGTAAATCGTCCAGTAGTCACACACAAGATCCCTGTAGAGATACAGGGTTGGGGAAAGACCTGGCAACCTACCCCGTAAAATGTAATTGCCGAGATAATCTGGGGATCGGTAACGGTCCACAGAGTAACCCAGGGTCGAAGTCGACTGAAGGGTAAAGTAGATAGAATTGGCATGAAGTAGATACAGCCATCTTCCCTTTGTATGGAAGGGGCCTGGTGGTTAGAGAACTGGGATTGTGATCTGAAGGTTGCCAGTTCAATGTCCCATGGATGATTTGAATCTCTTACCAGTATTATGGACTGTACATGGTGAAATTTGTTTATGGTTTGCCATTTTAACCATAGGACATCAATAAACACATCTCATATCCCCCTATAAGTTACCACATCAATACTTACGTCTTGAATCCGAAACCAAATAATCTAGTAATTCCACCAGTCGTTTTGTTATAATGAAGCATGTAATTTGGGAAACGCCATTAACACGTGCTGTAATTTATTCGAATATTTATTTAGGAAGCCATCCATTTCTCCAGTTTTAAGCTCGATGTGTTTGAAACTCAATAAAACTTTTGTCAAACCATGCTTCCATTTCAATATGATAGACCTTAACAGAATCGGCGATATCTTGTACCAGGATGTTACCGGCAAATTCTTCAGTGTCCGTTCACCGTTGCTTTCTGGTGTCACATCTTCAGACCTCGACACACCGGATGACTTTCTTCCACTGATCCAACATCCATTACGATGGTGCCCATTGTAGAGGTGGGGTCGGCACTACTAGGTTAGCATCGCCCCATTCGGTTGTTTTCACAGTTATGTCAGAAGACTCCACAGAGGACACAGATCGACCTGGAAAAGAGCTTCAAGAGTATATGCATGGATGGATTGGGATATAAACATTGCCCCTCATGCACAAGAGTCCAGAAGCGGGGCTGATCAGACACCATAGTCAAATTATCTACAATTGATTTGAATAGTGGTGAACTTTTGGTTACCAAAGCAACAGGTTCTTAATAGGTTCTATTTCTCTATCTGTTTTTTACACCCTTAAAAACCCCCAACCATTAACATAGATCTGGCAATTAAGCTTGGACTAGTTATTTATTCTATGTTACCTACAATAACTTAGCACATGCTTCAGTGGTCTAAGTTTCTGCCCTGCTTCATTTAGTTTTTTTTATTAGCATATAGAACAACTTTCAGGCATTACTGTAGGACGTATTTGCCTCCCAGCCAGAGCTAATGAACATCAAGGTCCTTTACACCATTTAACTCTTTCTACCCGTCCCAACCTCCCACTCCTGTTGCCCTCCCCGCTGCCTCTTTGGCCGCTGGCACAAAACGTAGCCTAACTTGTTTCTTGCGTCCTCTTTAATTACCGCCTCCGTCTGCTCCTTCCCCTGTTTTGACATATGTCGGATCTAACACCACTCGCTAATCACGCCATTTATTTTAAGCTCATTAGCACAAGGCGAGTAATGGATGAGTGCACATCGTCTACCAACCACATATAGACTTTTATCAACGGTTTAATTAACAATCAAACAATCGTTCTGCTACTGTGCCATTCATGCATTCGACTGTTGCGTCCATCTTATGAGATCACTGAAGATGTTGTAGTATGTGGAAGCAGCACATCATGTACGTCCTGTAAGATGCACGTTGGGGACTCGTGCGTCCGGCACATCGCTCGTTCGGATTGAGGTCTGGGACATTTGGCAGCCACGTAAACATCTCCAACCTGGTTTTGTGCCAACCATAGTCTCCAAGCATCATTGACTACAATTCCTAGTAGGACTATTTAGCTTAGACCAAGATTACAAGTCACTAGCACAGATTAAAGATCTCATTCCAGGCACATTTGATTTAATTCTGTGACTTAAATAAATGGTACGATACCTTCTACGACTGAATGTGTATACAGAACTCAAAGGACACAGTGCTCAACCAAAAGCACTTTTACTTTTATGCAGCTGCTGAATTTCTGCTTGTAATTTCATCCCACTCACCCTTTGAGAACCTTAATTATCTGAATACACCTGTGTGTGTTTTTCTCTTCCTCTTAACCATCTGTTTATGTGCAGGTTTAAAGACAGTTTGCACAGACTGTAGAGCAGTGAGGTGCATTCTTTCTGTTAAATTGATGAAATTGTGATTTTTCTTTCTTTTTATTTTCATTTCCTTCCACTTTGGTCACAGAATTTGGTGAGTTACTTTTAGGGTCATTATAAGCCTAATCGGTTGAGCTTTAGGCTATCAGCTGGAAGATTGGTGGTTCAGATCCAGGCTCTGATATATGACCACTGTTGGGTCCTTGAGCGAGACTTTTAACCCTCTCTGTTCTGGAGATACCACACAATGACTGAACCTGTCATAGCACTCTGACCCTTGTACAACTTCCATACGAATTGGGATATGTCAAGAAAGAATTGTATTGTACTGTAGATCTGTATATGTGTAATGACAAATAAAGGGGTTCTTAAATTGTGATAATAAAATGTGAAATAATAATAATAATCATAATGAATGCAGGATAATGTTAAAAGTCATAACATTTCCAGAATAGGGGCAGTTCGGTGCTTTATAACCACACTAATCTTCTAATCTGTTGTAATCTTTCAGTCACAGATTTAGAAAGGTTGCAGCACAAAGGCCCAAGACGTGCCCACATATCCTGTACATGAAGCTTTGACTTGAATATGAATATTTTATCCTGTTCCTGACGTGCATTTCCACTGTCAAATAATCAAAACTAATTACCGTCTTTTACTTTCCTGTTTCATTCTAATTACAAAAACGTTTGTGTCTACGACTCTTGTCCAAGACTTCATGCTGACTTGCTAGACTCGACCACAGTTTTCCTTCGGCACAACTGTCACAGAGGATCGAGGCTTATCAGGGCGCACTGGGTCCCGCAAAGAGGGGCTGGAAGTTTGCTGACCTCCCTCCAGCTGTCAGATTCGGGGTCATACTCCAGAACATTCTGGGTACACACTTCATGTCCGTCTTGCCACTTCCGGCCTCCGAAGATCAGCACGTGATTGCCGGACGTGACCGTCAAACCGTAGCAGAAGCGATCGTTCAGGAGAGGCTTGAGTCGTGTCCAGTGATCTTGTTTGGGATGGTAGCACTCGATTTCGCTGAAAGGTTCGTACATCCCGAGGAAAGTGTAGATCCGCTCGTTCAGCACAGCCATCTGGTGACCGAACCTGGCTATAGACATTGGCGAACGTTTTTCCCAGACACAACCAGTACCGGCATCAAGGAATAACACTTCCCTGCTGCTCTCATGATCGCTACCATGGATGCCTCCAGAGATGTAGATACCTCTACCAATTGTGGCACAGGCTTGCCCATGAACAGCGTAGGGCAAAGATACAGCACTTCGCCAGCATCCTGCCTTCATGTTGTATTTCTCAACTAGAGACAGTACAGGCTCCCTGTCCAGGCCGCGACCTCCTACGGCGTATATAACTCCCTCTACTACGCAACAAGAGAACTGTGCCTTCTTCTGCAACAAGGACTCCATCTGCTCCCAACGATCAAAACGAGGGTCGTAACGCCACACTTGGTCCGTGACAGTCTTCACGGTCTTGACCTCTACAATCTCCCCTCCCAGTACAAACAAGAAGTTTCCTACCACGCAGACACCTTGATGCTGAACCTTGTGCGGCATAACAGTGGACAGGGAGTGGAATCGTCTACTCTGTTGATCGTACCTCTGGATCGAAGTCTGAGGCCATTCTGGTTCTGCCCCTCCTCCTACCAGTACTATCGTTTTGTCCGTGGTTCTCACACTGGTGTGGACGCTTTGGAGTAATGGCTGGAGAGAAACCTGCATGTGATAATACAAGGCTTTCTGTACCAAGCTGTGAATGAACGGAGTACGAAGGACTGAGGAAGAGTCTCTCAAACGAGACAGTTCGTCTGGAGCTACAAGACCAAACCGAACACGGCTGAGAAGGGAGTTACTTTCTAAGGCAGGCAAAGGGTTGCACACCAACCAGTCTAGCACTAGGTGTAGCACGGCTAATTCCTTCACTCCAGACATCTCTGATCCAAGGACTTCCTGAAAAGAGTCACGGTTTAGCTCTAGGAGAGCAAATCTTTGCCCACTGTCATTGAGCATCCTGCCCATGTTTTGCGCAATGAAGCAGTTGCTCTTGTCTAGTGCTTCAGGGAGGCCGTAACGGGTGGCCACGTTGGCAAAAAAGCAGCAGTTATTAAGATCGATGCTGCTCATGATATAATCCGTACAGACATTCAGAGCATGTGTAACTTGCAGGTAGGAAGCAGCTTCCAAAGTGTCCTCCAGGCTGGAGGGAGACAGTGAGAGCCATGACGTATAGATGAAGTCCAGTACTTGTTCGAAGCCAGCAGATGGCACAGCAGGGAGGCTGATCTTCTGAGCTTTGGATTCCAGCGTGTAGTCATGAAAAAGTGACCAAAAGTAATCACTGGAGCAGGCTAACAGGGTGCGGTGAGCTTGGAATTCCTTGCCTTGGACGTCCAGGATAATGTCGCACATCCGTCTCTCTTGTCTGAGGATCTGGTAGCGAGACAGCAGCCTTTCACCGTATGAATCACTGAGCATTAAAGAGTAACTCATAATGATAAAGAAGTTTAGTCAAGATGCAAAATTAAATAGGAGGTACAAGAGAAGACCGCTGTTGCTCTTGAGGTCTGCACAAGGACAAATGCTACCCCGTTTAGAGGCCATGCTGCAGAGTATAAACATTGATGGGAGGGATAAAGTTCAGGGAGGGATAAAGACAGTTCCCAGCCCCTTTAGGATTACGATTTTGGCAGGAACAGGCAACCATCCTGTTTTCCTGGGACAGGCGTGTCTGTTACCTTACTACAAGCCAGAGAGAGAGGCAGAAATTAACATCACATATAAATGATTAGAATAAATATTCCTATCCGACAAGACTCTTCTGACAGTCGATTTTCCGACCAATCAAGCTGGTTTGGCTCTATGAAGTTTAATCGGTTTAATGTGAGGACACCATTTCAGTTTGTTTCTCAGAAATTAAGAACGCTAGTCAACAGTCTTCTGTAGTGTTTATACTTTATCCCACGTTCGTTTTGTCTGGAATAGAAACAGGAGGCAGGTCACCGATAGGACAGGACCTATCCAGAAATGCTATCCGCTAAAGTCTGATCAATCTTAGACTGTTATGTGTTGGTCTGAGTGTATAAATAGCTTTGCATTTCAGTTGCAGCGAGAAGAGCACTTACCCCGACCTTATGATATTATTGGATCATCATCTCGAAATAGTTCCTGGCGCAGACGGGATGGGGATGATCTGCCATTACGAGGCAGTCATGAAAGCTAAATGAGAGCTACTGGTCTTACTCCTCTCCCAATACTGCATCATAGGCTCTGATCTTTTAAAAGGGTCAGAGGTCAGCATTTGTGTATGATTCCTAGATCTGCTTGGGATGTCAACACTGGTTGTGTACATGCATTCCCTTCATGATACCCTTCAAGGTACCCGTTCCATTCAGGCAGATGCTGGCTGCTTTGTACAGTCTTACATTCGATACAGAAGCAAACGAGTCTATTGAGTAGTTTATTGGGAACACTAATTTGGTCATTACCACCTTCAGCTACACCTATGTAGCCATGTAGTAGGTGCAACAGTGGGCATGTCGACTTTGTTAGGAACCCTGCCAGTGCTCTCCAAAGATCTTTAAGCACATCATCCTATACAACCTTATAGGAATCTCAACAATGGTCTTTCCGATTGGCAACCGTGATCTTCAGTTCTTCAACTAAGACCTCTGACTTCTGACCTGGTGTTTATCTGCTAGTATTCATATCTAACTTTATGGTAGTTTTTTATTTGCTCTTGACGGTAATTGTCTCAAGTTTTAAAAGACCCTGGGTGGCTGAGTTAACACGCCATTCATCACGTCGCGTAAAGATGGTGGCGATTGTTGCCCAGGGCATCGATTCTCACAAATCCGACCAACTCTAAAGGAATAAATATAAAAAAGATCAGACATCAAACCCAACTAAAACCAAGTATGTGGCATATTTTATTTTTCTTTCATGTTCGTGTCCTTCTCATCCTATCACGTTAGCCCTTACTGTAGATGGCGCCCAATTAAAGTAAGAACACAGAACCGTTCATAAGGACACTTGCTGTTGCAGTTAAAGAATTTCATATAGCTTTAAAAAAAATCACACAGTAGAGTCTTCAGAATCCAGTTTTGTTTGCTCAGGGACCACACGAGATGGCTTCACCCTCCTACACGGAAGAGCATCGTGAGCAGAAGAAATCATGTTTTATTACGTGTCGGCCTACACTCGGTGAGAGCGAGGCTGATATATTCAGGCAGCGATGCGAAACAAGCAAGTGCTTTGAGGGAAAAATGCCAAGTATAAGGTGTACATTTTTATATGAGGTTTTCAAAAATGACAAGAATGATAATAACGTTACGTAAGTTAATCAGAATGACTCCAGAACTACAAAGGAATACAGATGTACAGATGTGTGCGGCGACGACACTTTGAAATCCACTATATAAAAGGAAAGAATTAAATACACACGCTAGATCTAAGACAAGAGACGAATAAAAGACGAAGCCGAATGAGAAAAGAAGTCTGTGATAATGTAGATGTGGCGACCATCAGGTTGAGACAGAACTGACAGTCTCAGCGTCTTCCGTGTTGATCCTGTTGGCTGTCGTCAGACCTTTTTTGGAAGCACATTAGCACAGAAATGTTTGAGTCGTCTCCGTTTTGAACTACGAATGGTGCCCTGTGAAAGAGAAAACATTTATATATATATAGATATACCATATATAGATATAGATATTAATATTCCCATAAGAAGAGTATCTAGACCTGTACTTTTCTAATTGTCCACTAGGTGGCTCACATCTGTTTGTTATGGCTCGGGTTTTGATAATATTTTAGCCATTCATCCATCCATCCATCCGTCATCTAGTTAAACCAACGAGTAATCCTAGTTTACGGTCAAAGGTGGGACACACATCTCCACGGTAACTCAGATTAGCCTTACTGCGTGTCTTTAGACTGTGGGAGATACATTACTAAGAGGAAACCCACACGCTGACAGAAAGACTCGGACTGTCTTACACTGGAATAGAACCCGAGATTTCTTGCTATGAGGCAACAATGCCAACATGCCAAACAAAATGTATTAATTTATTTTATATTTATTTATATTTAAATGTATTTATTTTTACCAGGTGCTTATTTTTTTGCATGTTTACTTTTTTAAAGGTTTAAAATGACGCATGTACATATAAAAGTCTATTAGGCATTTTATAAAGAAGTAATTAGCAGAACTGTAAACAGCTACAACCCGTGATTTAGTAATAAGGTCTAAAGATGAATAAATAAAAGTAGTTTCAGGTTCACGAGGGCACGCCTGACATCCAGCTCGCCAGCGAGGGTTCCATGAGGTACGGTGTTGTGTTGGCACGCTGGTGGAGCGATCACACCACAGACGGACCCTCGCCGGCCCGCTGAGCTTCGCTCTGCGTCTGTTATTATTAATAGCTGCTGATTCACAGTCGCACCCTTTAACACACTGACACACACACACACACGCACACACACACACACACACACACCATCCACGTTTACAGACTCAGAAACCTCCACCTGTGCTGAAGTTTATGTTCGCTACTGACACCCCGTGGCCGGTTGTATGTACTGCACTGCTGCTTTAATGACGCACTTATAAATGAGTTACTTAAGTGTGGATTCCTATAAAGTTTATTTCTTAAACTACTTATTTTCCCCTATATAAACACTTCAATTGTTAATTTAGCGCTTATAAAAATACGTATTTGGACGCATGTGGTATCTTGTTAATTATTTTATATAACGGCATTCATGTTCACTTTGTCATCTACTAATATTACTACTTATACAATAACAATATTAATAAAAATAACAATTACATGAATAATGATTATAACAAATATCTATTTATCTATCTTTAATATTGTATCTTGAAATATTATGAAACAAGAAGTTTAATTAATAATATTAACATGTTATAACATATTTATTATAACAATATTTGTTAATAGTAATGAAAGACAAGTACAATATTAAATTATAATAAATTAAATATGAAGGTAAAAATAATAATAATGATATATTCAAATATAATTATTCAATATTCAAGTATTAAAGATAATGGTAAAAATGCTATATTCATAAAAATGTATAAGTCACCCAAGGACATTAAATATATAAATAACGTATTAAATATTAATGTAATAACAATAACAGCATTATTGTTGTTAGTTTTATAATTAAAAAGGAGACGAATACAGTTTGTTTACTTAAAATATTTGTGATCGACAGTTCAACTCCGTCCTCTGTAGGTAAAATAAACTAAAACAAAGTGAAGAAAAAACCTAGAATCTAATAGTGATGATTTTTACCCTCCAGTCGAAATCGACCCTGGGTCACTCTGTGGATCGTTACCGATCCCAGAGTATTTCGGCA
>JAOTRQ010053265.1:0-14832 GCA_028565875.1 Hoplisoma paleatum | reverse complement strand
TCGACTATTAGTCGATTAGTTGAAGTAAATGACGACCTCTGGTCGACCAGCAAAATCCTTGGTTGTGGACAGCCCTATAGATTTGTATACAATATTCACATACTTTTTATATAATGCATAACTTTGGCCACTTGGTTATTTTATCACCACCTTAGACTCTTCATTTTCTATATTTTTTCAATTTATACTATATATACTCTATTTTTATTTACTTTAGCTTGCTTTTTACATATTCAAATATAATACACATTTTGTATCCCTTTTATGTCGTGACTTATAAAATCATAAAAGCATAAATGTCCGTTGTATGTCGTTATGACCAGTTAATTGCAATCTGAATCTATGATAAATCCTTGTGTGCATTTAAATGTGTATCATTTGTGTTTTTAGGCTACCCAGTAATGCGTTTTCTACAAAAGGATCTTTTCCATTCCATAATCTACTACAGACACTTTGGCAATGAATTATTTGATGACTCATTAGAAGTAGTGTTGTCTGATTTCCATGATCCTCCCAATCTCTCAGACCCTCAGGTATCATCTGCTCATTGTACACTGACAATACTTTATCATTACATTTTTGTCTGCTTGTTTAAGACATTGCCCATGGCAGGTTTTGATAACATTTATATATGTGTATTTATTGAAATATTTCACAGATTATAGTAATTCAAATTCAAGCGGTCCCAGATCAGCCACCTAAGGAAGTCCCAGGTGTTACTAGACATCTGGTTGTCAAAGAAACACATGTGGTGTATTTGACCAAGAATGAGCTTCACTTTGTTGATGTAGAGTCACCAGATTTTGAGCTTACCTATACTGTTACCACACCCCCTTTTTACACTAATGCTTATGGGTGAGTCGAGACACTTGGTCATCAAACAAAAACAGCAATATTAACAATTAGGTTAAGCTTAATCATCTCAACTTTTATGTTTCTTCTGTAAAATTGGTGAATAATAATAATAATCAGATGGTTCATAATTATTAGAGGATCTGATGCAGGAAGGTTGTTTTTGGTAGACAGCATCCCAGCATTTACTAAGGATCCCAGTGCCCCAGTCCTTAGACTTTTTACCCAGGTAAATGATTTGGTGTATGCAGTTTTTCACAGTCAGTTTTAAGCTGAATGTAAAGCACTAACAGCTTCTTTATTACTTATAGCATGCAGTTAATTTCATGAAAGTGGCCTACATGCCTCCGGTCCATGACATTGGGCCTTACCCTCAGCATATCCAATTTGTGCTGTCTGTGACCAGCCAGGAGGGTCGCACTACCTTTGGCATCTGTTTTAATATTACAGTGCTGCCAGTGGACAACCAAACCCCACAGGTATTGTTATACAACTTGTTCAGTAAAACTAGAATTAAGAATTAGAATGTGATGTGATGATTAGAATTTGATGCACATTTGCATCCACTCGTAACTTGTGGGCACTAATTGTGGGCAGAAGTGAGCACACACGAATGGAGCTGTGGGCAGGCTAGCCATAGTACCCAGAGAGTAGTTAGGGGTTAGATGTCAAGACCACTTCAGTCATGGCCTGTCTATTCTCTGAAATAAAACCGACAACCCCTTAAATATATATAGTAAATGTAATTAAATAGAATACATTTAAAGCTAATAATAATTAATTAATAGTATATTATATATTTTCCAAAGCATTTGGTGGAGTGAGGATGAGTTATTTTTTGAATATTCTCTCTTTAAAGCTTAAAACAACCGTCTACTTTTAAAATAAATGACCAGCCTCTATTGCTGATTAGTAAATGTAAGTTGGCGGCATGGTGGCTAAGTGATTAGCACTGTTGCCTCACAGCAAAAAGTCCCAGGTTCGAGGGATTTCGATGCTAAGTTTGCACGTTCTCCCTGTGTCAGCGTGGGCTTCCTCCGTGTACTCTGGTTTTCTTCCACAGTCCAAAAACATGCACCAGGTTGATCGGAGTTGTCCTATTGATTCACAAGATCTCGTAGCGATAAGGGTTAGAGAAAGACCTGACAACCTACTAAAAAACATTTGCTGAGAAACTCTGGGGCTTGGTATCGGTAGCGGTCCACAGAGGATCCAAGAGTCGGAAACGACTGGAAATGGATAAACACACAAATATAAGTTACACAAGAATAAATGGTAAGAGATTAGACATTACAATAATTTCTTGCAGTACTGGGCTTAAGTCCATTTAGCAATCAATCTACATTATATTTTAACAACAATGTAATAGGTACAATTTAAAAGCTCATTCTGTATGGCATTTCTATAAATGCAACCGTTAAAGTAAAATTGTGAAATAATATTTATTACTAAACACAAAGTATTTCCAGCTAATGCTTGTTACAATAATATATTATCAATAATATTACACATAATTCTGTGTCCTACATGAAGGTGAATACAAAGCAGTTGACTGTGGATGAGGGAGGGGAATGCTGGGTAACAACAGATCACTTGCAACTTTTGGATGTGGATTCACTGGAGGACTCGTTACGCATGGCAATAAAGAGAAGGCCTCAGCATGGAGAGGTGTACCTTGATGGCACCCTTTTAAATCAGGGCCAGACTTTCTCTATTCAGGATCTAAAGAATATAAAAGTTAGGTCAGACATGGCCGAATTTTATTCACTAAATATTCTACATTTTATGATTACAATGCTTTCTTAAAGAGCATTAAATATGTTCCAGTGTAAGGACTGTTTAGCTTTCTCTTTTTCTGTAGATATCACCACGATAGTTCAGAGACAGAAGAGGATGACATTGAATGTGTAGCCACAGATGGGTTGAACTCAGTTGATTTTGTATTGCAAATTAAGGTACACCCGGAATCAAAAATATAAATTCAGATATTATTTTGTTAATCAATGATTTGTTAATGAAAGTATAGTAAATACTCTTATTCATTGACAGATAACATTAATTAATGATGAAGTACCAGTGTTATTGCCAGGCTTAAAGTCTGTTCTGGAGTGTGCAGAAGGACATGATGTAATCATCACAACAGAGTACATCTGTGCATCAGATGCTGACAGTGATGACAGCAAGCTAACGTATCTGATTGCTCGTCAGCCATATCATGGTGTAGTGTTTCGAAATGGTATTGTGGCGGATAGGTTTTATCAGGCTGACTTAGAAGCTAGAGTAATCATCTACAGACACACAGGTACAGACACTTTTTTTAGTTTACAGTGTTTAGTTTGATTCTCTTTTAACATCTAAGACAAAGTAATTCAATGTGTTTAATTTGTTTCGCATATATACAGCAGTATACATGCAGTATTTGTATCAGTTACATTAATATCTAATTTCAATGATTCTTTTTTAGGACTCGAAATTGGATTGCTTCCTCGTCATGATACCATTACATTTGTGATCTCGGATGGACAAACAGATCAAGCTCCTGATTGCTGTGTTGGGAAAACGTCTGTATTTAACACAAAAACAAAGCCCAAACAAGATTTACTGCTGCTCTATGATCTTAATATTACTGTTTACCCTGTGGATAACCAGTCACCTGCTATTGCATCTGGTACACTTTAATTCTTAATTATCCTAAAAACAAATAGTTTTATATTTTGATGGGCACAAAAGCTTACTTATGAGGCCAAACAGTTCTGATTATTCACTTCATAGCATTGCCAATGTTGCAGGCCCACCCATCACCTTAACAAACAATCTGATCTATATGGTAGATCATTAATAGGCCAATAAAAATATGTACAAGGCCGCTCGGCTCCAAAAGTGGAAGGTATTTGCATGCATTTACAGTTTGCAAAGTCTGAACTATTTTTCATTTACAGGTGAAGTATTTCAAGTAAATGAGGGCGCTTCTGCCACTATTACTGTGACACATCTAAAAGCATCTGACCAGGACACTCCTGTTGAGGATCTAAAGATCATACTAGTCTCTTCACCACAATTCGGCTATGTTGAGAACATCCTACCCAGTCCTGGGTTTGAGAAAAGCAACATGGGAATTAGTATCGGTCAGTAGTCATTTCAATCAAGCTGAATATATTTTCCCTGACATATAAGGGGGTGTAATAGAATGTTATTTGTTTGGTGGTTGATGTTTTTTTTTCTTAGCTTCTTTTTCAAAAGGGGATTTACTATGGGGATTTTATGGTGTAATGTGACAGTGGTAGCTTTTCCATTAGGGTAATGAACTCTTATTCTCAAGGTTGCTGGTTCAAACCACACCATCACTAAGTTCCCAATGCTAGGCCCTTGCAGAAGATCATATTGTACATTTGATGTTAATCTGTTTGGCTACTCCCATCAGAAAGTGTCACAGTTGACTGAGATCTGCATTGATTTTGCATTATTTTATGCTGGATGCCCTTCCTGGTGGAATCTTCTAATTTTATCCTCACTTTGAAAAGCAACTAGAAAGTACTGGTTTGTGTGACGGTGGCAACCAGCCACTTGACAATATCAAGATTTAGGACAGTGCTGGTGTGCAATGGGAAATCCCATTACTCAGTCGGGGCAAATATCCTAAATGTAAACCAGGCAATTGTGCAATTACACTTTCTTTATGCCTCCTCAGGTAGGTCTGGATTGGGAGACACTTTCAGCAGGAATGAACTGTTCCCAAGAGGATCTATAAGGGGGTGTAATAGAATGTTATTTGTTTGGTGGTTGATGTTTTTTTTTTTCTCAGCTTCTTTTTCCTATGGGGATTTACTGAATGGGCACATAAACTATGTGCAATCAAGACACCAAAGGATTGAACCCACTGCTGACCAATTCATGCTGTGTTTGTCTGATGGCAAACACCAATCACCCGAGATCCCATTTTACATTATCATTAAGCCAACTAATGATGAAATTCCAGATTTCTTAGCCAGAAATATTACTGTAAGTAAAACACATATAAAATGAAAACTAATGTCTAATATACTGTCAATGTCTAATGTACTACATTTATGATTAAACAAAAAACAACCAGGGAAAACAAAATGTACTCATTTTTGTTGTCAATTCTTAACATTAACAAACATATATTCTGTTATCTATGCTCTTAAACACATAATATGAAATTAACATGGGTCTGAGAAAAGAGATTTTTTAGGCAAATTTAAGAGATGCCGACTGTTAAGACCTGTTCACTGTTGCTGGTTTGAGGTCATTGAGGAATTTTGACAAAAACACATTTGCAGATGTAATAGCATCTAGATTTAACTCATCAGATAGTGTTATTGAAACATACTTAGTATTAGCTAGATAGTGCTGTAGAAGTAGCTGCTTCAGAAAATGGTGTGACTTTTCGTGACAGTAAATACAGGTGTTTTTTGCAGGTCCGAGAAGGAGATATAAAAGAGTTAGATTCATCTATTATTAATGCTGTGGATTTGGATGTCCCCAGAGATCTTCTAACATTTTGCATCATTCAGCAGCCCAGACACGGTGCTATCATCAACACATTTTATAGTAATGAAGTGGCACATAAAAGATCAATTAATCATGAAACAGAAGGCCATGTACAAGTCTTTACCATGGAAGACCTCAGAAAGGGTAAATGAAACTATTATTTATTGTATAGCCAATTTCTAAATCTAAAGATAATCCATAACTTTTTAAACAGGTATGCCACTTATGTATAAACACGATGACTCGGAGAGTAAACAGGACAATTTTATAATTGAGCTCTTTGATGGGAAGCATACGCTCCAAAGACACATGTGGGTCAAAGTGCTGCCTGTCAATGATCAGATGCCACATATTATCAGGTAGTGAATATTATGAATCAGTTCTTATTCAAAAGATTAAATGCAATTGATCATACTTAACTGTTAACTAACTGATATTATAATATGTTTCTCCCACAATAATTATTTTAAACGCACTAGTCACTAGTCAGACCCACTAAATACATATATGAACACAAAAAACTGCTTGTGTTTTGTGTTTATCTTTATTAATTAATTTAATTATAATGAACGGTGACTGTAAAAATTACATTTCTAAATAATTTCCTAATTAAATAGGATTTAGCTTTGATATACAGTAATAATGATTCTGTTTGTGTCCCTCAGCAACACTGGGATAGAAGTGAAAGCAGGAGAGGTCCGACTCATCTCTGGTGCAGTTCTAAGTGCTCATGACAATGATACTTCCACATCTGACATCCTTTATGTGTTTGAAAGTGTTCCTAACTATGGCCAACTTCAAATTAAGGTCAGCAGATGAAACAGGCATTAAAAGTTGCTGTACTACTCGATAGTTTTGCATAAATAAATGGCAGTGCCTGATCTTACATATTCTGTGCAGTGCCAATAACTGGATGGTGTAATGTGACAGTGGTAGCTTTTCCATTAGGGTAATGAACTCTTATTCTCAAGGTTGCTGGTTCAAGCCACACCATCACTAAGTTCCCAATGCTAGGCCCTTGCAGAAGATCATATTGTAAATTTGATGTTAATCTGTTTGGCTACTCCCATCAGAAAGTGTCACAGCTGACTGAGATCTGCATTGATTTAGCATTATTTTATGTTGGATGCCCTTCCTGGTGGAATCTTCTAATTTTATCCTCATATTGAAAAGCAACTAGAAAGTACTGGTTTGTGTGACGGGGCAACCAGCCACTTGACAATATCAAGATTTAGGACAGTGCTGGTGTGCAATGGGAAATCCCACTACTCAGTCGGGGCAAATATCCTAAATGTAAACCAGGCAATTGTGCAATTACACTTTCTTTATGCCTTCTCAGGTAGGTCTGGATTGGGAAACACTGTCAGCAGGAATGAACTGTTCCCAAGAGGATCTGGATATGAACCTGGTACGATATCTACAGACAGCTCAGCCTGGAACTCACACAGAAGATGTGTTCATGTTTTATTTACAGGACGGTAAAAACCGCTCCCCTGCACAGCATTTCCACATCACACTGAAAGAGCTACAAAAAGGTTTGTGTATAATGGAGTAGAATTTTGCTATTTTTAATATAATAAACTTGATAAACAATTTATATTAATGATATAGTATATAAGACAAAGACTTTCAAGTTTGAAATGTATCGTTGGAATTGTACAGTTTTGTTAAAAAAGCTTTTGCAAGTGAATGTAGCAAGGTATTTAATAGGTTTGTGGTGAGGATTTATTTGAATCATTTAAATGATTTAATATTATTACAAATTTACAGTTAATAATTTGTTATAGTGCCCATGTAATGTAATTGTATGATTTTACAGCACATTAGTTGGTGCCATAATCTACTACTCATCTTTTGATTCACAGGAGACATTGCACTGTTTATGAAGCCGATTAGAGCTAGCCGTGGAGAGAAAATAGTGCTTACTACAGATGTCCTCTTGGCCATAGATGGAACTGAAAGGCCAGAAGAGCTGCTTTATGTGATCACTGTTCCTCCAACACATGGCCATATAGAATACATCAAACACACTGATATTCCAATACACTCTTTCAGTCAGTTGGATATAGCAGGTAATTTGGTATGCTACGTCCATGACAACAGAGCGACGTCATCTAAAGAGACACTGCAGTAAGGACACCAGACTTTTTAAAACATAATTCTTCATTAAATGTAAACAGGCAAATAACTACATAAACTAACAGTGAATTTTTGTTTTCACATGAAAGTTTGAAAGCTGTACTGTATATCTTGGATTAAAAAAAGTAATAGATATTAATATTTTCATTAGTCAAATTTACATGTGACACAAATCACACATCAAACAAAGCACATGGTAAACAAGCTTTAGATTAGATTAGCAATGCTTTACATGGAATAAATTTGATATATGTTTGTGGTTTGGTACATCTGCTAGCAATATGTATTTTAAAAATAACTGGCATTTGAACAGAAACGTGCTAAAACGAAACATGTTTGACTAATTATCACATAATTGGTAGAACATGGGCATGTATAATATATACCTGTAGTTACCAATGATCTACCAAGTATATGATAATACATAGTGTAGTTGAATATTTTGCCTTTAACTAGATGCTTTTCCCCACAACTATAGCATTTACATTTTCAGCATTTCGCAGATGTCTTTATTCAAAGAGTTAGAGTTCAGAAGTCCTTCTACCACAAAGCAAGAGTAAGAATCTTAATGGGTTAAAATAGTGTCTGTCTAGTGGTAGAGCTTGGGGATTTCACCTGGAGGAATGGGAGTTCAGGCTCTGCTACACCCCTACACCTCTCGAGGTGTGCTTCAGGGGTGTCGAACGATAGCTGACCCTGCACTCTTGCCTCAACTTCTATACAAGTTGTGTTATGCCAAGAAATATGTTAATTGTGCTGAACATTTCTATATGGTTAATAAAAAATAAAGGCTTTCTTTGGTAAGCCAGTTTGGATAAAGGCATCTTCTAAATGTTGTAAATATGGGACATTTTTATAACTAGAAGTCCTATCCTAATATTTAATAAAGGTGCACAACCATGTTAAACAGGATCACATGTCAGAGATCACTCACCAGTCCATACACAGTTTGAAAATAAAAAAAGGAAACTAAACGCTTTTTATTTTATTTTCTGAATGGTCTTTAGGTTTATCATCAGTAATGGGAAGACCACACGAAATGGTACTCTTGACATTTTGGTGGAGTTGACAGACAGAGTTTTGCCTTCTCTAATTCAGAAGACAAATCTGCACATCCCTCAGGGTGCCACGATTACTGTAAGCAATGATAACCTGCAACTGTCTGACCCTGACACCCCTACCCATTCTCTCATCTTCACTCTGGTACAACCACCTCAGTATGGTCAGTTGATTTTAAGAGGACGTTCTCTAGCGGCAGGAGACAACTTTACACAGCAGAACATACAGGATCTGGATGTCATGTACAGGCACTTTGGTGGAGATTCTCAGATCGATCGTTTCATGTTCACTGCTGCTGACAGCACAGCCAGAGGCTATTTAATTGGAGAGAAAGTGCAGACAGAAGCGACTTTCTTTACCATACAGGTGTGCAGTTAACATTATCAGCGTTTACTGAATGTTCTCTTTGTTTAGAAAAGTTTGTTCATCCATATTTTTGTAAATATGTGTTCAGATTGAACCATTGGACCACTCTGCTCCACGAGTGATGGTGCTGGAGACTCTGTGGAAAGCAGAGCTTCTTAAAGGTGGACGTTATGGGATCTACCTTTCTTCTAGAGAGCTGACTGCGGAGGACACAAACACAGAAGACGAGAAGCTCATATTTACTATCCTTAGAGCTCCGTACTTTGGTTACTTGGAAAACGCCACAAATGGTAATAAAATAGTCACACAAATTTATCAACAATCTTCTTCTATTCTTGGGAAGTGAGAAGAAACCAAAGTGTTTTGGTGAGATATAAAAACAGGTCAAACTCTTTTCAGATAATAACTTAAACATAAAAATATTTGGACTTGAAGAAAATAAATTTGAATCCAGGTATCTTGTTGTTACTGATGCTGCATTTCACATACCACCAGCTATGTGATGTAGATTGTAAGTAAATACTTCAATACAGGATTGGTTGAACATCTGTTGTACATAACTATGGGCCATATAGGCTATTGGTTACTTTGATTGGATCTTTGCCTGTGTGACTTTTTTGTGAATAGTTTTGCAAGTTGTGCTGCAAATCTATAACAATAATTTGTTAATTAATTGTTTTAGCACGTCTTGTTTAATGTGATATTAAGCTTTTATTTTCTATTTTAATTTGCTTTACTCAGCTGTATTATTATTGTATTATTAGGCATCGAGCTTAAGCAATGCTTTTCTAGCTGTCTTGTACTCATTCAAAAATGTAGCACGCACGCACTGACGCACACACACAGACGAACACACACACAGTCCCCACCATAATCAAAGTGAATCACTTCGCCATTCAGTGCTTATAATGATATAGTTGGCCAGTGTATTCTGTGTAGAGTCTGTTTTAGTGTTTAGTTTAGAAAATGATTTATCTTTACAAATCAGTAGAACTGTTTGGTTTTCTGTTGTGTTGGCAGGTAATTTTGTGCAGCAGTGGTTTACCCAGCAAGATCTGAATAAGAGGAACATTGTTTACGTTATTAATCTTTCCCTGGAGGCCATGACTGACAGTTTGGAGTTTGCAGTCTCGGATCCACTGGGAAACACTGGGCCATCTCACAAGTAAATAAACTACTTTCTATTTAATGCACCAGGCATTTTGATAGATGCTTCCCTAAAACATAATGGTTAGTATACAATATACCTAAAGTATTACCCATGTGTTTGTGATGGTAGGTTGGAACTCAGCTGGGCAAAGATCGAGCTGACTGACACCCAGATTTGGGTGTGTGAAGGTAAAGAACCACTCTCACTCAGCATCCAGAGGAAAGGCAATTTGCAAGAGTCATCATATGTTACTATCAAGGTGAAACAAATTAGGCTTTTATCATCAAAATAATATTTAACTTTAGCTTTATTTAATTAATTGTCACATTGGCATTTAACTGCTTAATATGTGATTGCTTAGACATTGAATTAGAAATGAAACCATGACTTGATTGGCTAAAAGACCAGTATCACTAGTACTTAGTATCTTCTATATTAAAGATACGCCTGGATAATTAAATATAACTTTACTAGAAAGAAGGATAACATTTAAAAGTGTATGTAAATATTAACTTTTTGAGAATAAAGTATGCCTAGTAACATATAGCTACTATGATTATGCATCAAAATATTAGGATAAACTTGTTCACAATATACAATGCAGTATGCACTGTGAAAATAACAGTAGTGTTGTTGCGGAGGTTTAAGTTTACTTTATTATTGTCATTACTTTTGCTTATTGAGTTGTTTCTAATGAGCACACAATATAGCAATAAAGTTGAGAAACATGCTTTATTAATAAATATCATTAATTCACTGTACCACTTTCACTCATCAGGTCAAAGAACGAACAGCATCTTTTGAAAAGGATTTTATACCTGCTTCATCAAGACTTATTCAGTTTGATCCTGGTAGTGTGCAACTTCTGTGGATCCCCCCCCCCCCCCCACACACACACACAGCATGTGTTACATACATCTATAGAGCTTTGGATAAAAATAAGAGACCACTTTTAATTGATCTTTTTTTTGTTAGTTTAATCGACAGTTGTGTGTCAGACCAAAAAAGGCAGCGTTGATTTATTCTATTCTAATCCTTATTCTAGTTATTGTAGAATTCAAGCTGGTAAGTTATTTTTTAGTTCTTTTTAAACAACACAGCGCATTATTATCAAACACAAATGAACATTATTATCAAAAACTCATCTTTTATTGCTTGTGTAGCTGTAAGATAGAATTTTGACATCAGATGATTGTATCCAGGGATGCGGACTCGGCCTTGGAAGGTGGAGCTTGTTCAAGACTCTCTGGAGGAGGCTGACGAAATGTTTGAGTTGGTCCTGGATTCTCCTTCCGGTGCAATATTAGGAGCAAACATCAAAACTGTCATCACCATTAAGGACAACAATAATGGTCTGCTAGTTTCCATTCATCCATATCTGGTTCTACTTTCTACCACCACTTACTCCTTCCAGGGTCACATTGGAACACACACTGGGCAAATACACAAAACTCATGAACAGGTCATCAGTCTGTTGCAGGTTACAGAGACAAACACACACACACAGCACAGTACAAACTGGAGTACTTGGAGGAGACCCACACAGACACAGGGAGAGCATGCAAGCTCCACACAGAAAGCTCCTGGCTCAACCCGAGTATCAAACCCGGGTCTACTAGCTGCGAGGCAACACTACTAACCACTAAGTCACCCTGCTAATTTCTAAAATGTCAAAATACAATTGTTAAATTAATTCATTGTAACTTTTCATTTTGGTCAGGGTTGCAGTGATACAAATGTTAGTGAAGATTTGAAAGTTTTGAAGGTCACTTTATTTAAGTGACTGGATTCAAGTTACAGATTCCTTGCACTGACAAAGGGACAAACACCGAACACAAGATTTCAGGATAGTGTTCTAAGAGTATTGTTCTATGTTATTATTATATTATATTAATATTTTTCATATTAAAATACAAAAATATTACTAGTTCTAACAGAAAAGTACATTGGAGCCAGTAGTAGCCTAGTGGTTACAGTACAAGACTACTAATCCGAAAGTTACTGTTCAGACCTCACCAATACTAAGTTGTTCCTGTTGGGCCCTTGTATGAACCCTAATATAATATTATTGTAATAACAAAACATATTTAAATACTTAGCTCACATCTACCGTTGCAGGGCAGTGTGCTGTTCGAGATCAAGTGCTACCGGGAAAACCTTATCCCAAACATGGTTCCATCCAGGTTGAGACTTTACCCATCACTTGGGGAGATGGAGCGGGCAAAGCCAGAGGTGACAAGCCACATTCAGCCCCTAACAAAAGGCTAAGAACAAATGACAATAGAAAGACGGTGAGTAAAATTAATCAACACTGTGCACATTGTGCTTTACAACTAATCATATACAATGATTGTAACATCTATCTATCTATTTTATTTAACAGATTCGACCATCATCTTTCATTCGAAGTGGATCTGATGTTGTCTACAGTGTAAGCTAACACCTTTGCTGCAAATGAGTATATTTTTGTATTTTGTATTGTTGTGAGCTATTAGCAGGAGGTGAAAATAGCGAAACTAAATTGCTGTTGTAGACTTCACATTCAACATTAAAATGACATAACGGACTAATATGTGCATATTAGAACTACATAACTGTCAATCTTTAATAGAATGAATTCATCTTTTATACAGTATCATGGAATTATGTCGCTGACGGTCGAAGACGAAAGTGTAGACGCTTCCTCTGGACGAAGTGCTAAAGTACAAGTAACCAGTAGAGGGCAGCAGCGTTCTAACCTAGACAAGAGTACAAGCACACTGGATACATTCTTAACCAACAGCCGGAGAATCACAGCTCCTCAGGTACTAATGTTTATCATCTGTCCATCCACCCAATCATGAAGGCCAATTGACCACCTGGGACCTGATGCATAAAAGCTTTATATGCCCCCATGGTCAATTTAAAAGAAATTAATAGGGCTTATTTATGGGCCCAGGACAGCAGCCCCCCCCACCAAACCCCCCGAAAAGGTTGGTCCATCCATCATCCAGTTTAATCTTATTTAGGTTAACAGTATGACACAAACTTGGCTAATACACTAAACACCTGAATAGGTGTATGTAATAAAACCCATTCATTAATCCATCCATCATCTAGTTTCACCTCTGCTTAATCCTATTTTAGAGTTATGATGGTTTACAGGCAGAACATACACACACACACACACACACACACACACACACACACACACACACACACACACACACAAAGAGGAGGTCAATTTCAGTACCGTACCAGAATTTGGGGGGAAACCATAGTACCTGGTGGAAACCCCCACACACAAACACGGGGATTATATGAAAACTCCACACAGAAAGCTACAGAAATTGAACCCAGGACTTTTTGCTGGAAGGTGACAGTGTTAATCACTAAGCCACTGTGCCCCCCATTTATTTAATTTAAAAAAGGTATTTTATATACTTTAAAGTAATTGGAAACATGTTTTATGTTTATATCTTAGAAAGAAATACATGTTTAAATCATTCTTGATACTTTTGTTACACAAAGACTAAGCACTACTTTAATTATTATAATAATTCTATGCTACAAGACTATTGTCACATACATAGTCATACACAGTACAATTGACAGTGAAATGCTTTTATAGCTGCGTTGCCATGGCATAATAAAAAAAGTCTTACCAACATACCCCTGGCACATAAATACTTTACTCACAAATGTTTTTCTTTTTCATTTTAGAATTCTGTTGCTTCCAGATCCTGTACTCCTGAGATGATGGGGTTTCTTCATTATAATGCAACCTTAGGCCAACTAGTAAAATGCAATGGAATAACCTGGAAACCTTGGGCTGCAACTGCTGAGGTAATTAGCAAGAAGAAGAGAGCGAATGATTCTCATCACAGTCATGGTGTGCATGATATCTGGAATACTGTGTGATTAATTCTGATCTCTCTTGGAAAAATGCTTGTTTATTTCATGTAGCATGTAGATTTTACGTTGTAGAAAACTTTTTCACCTCAGTGCTTTTACACACAGTGGAATAATTCCTTCACTTTAAACCCAATCTGTGCAGTGAAACACACATTTACACACATTAGTGAACACAAACTAGCAGGCAGCATTGCGCACGCATGCCTATGGTGGGCAGCCCTAGCCATGGCACCCAGGTAGCAGTTAGGGTTTAGATGCCTGGCTCAAAGCCACTTCAGTCATGAGCTGAATCTCTGAATTGAACCGGCAACTTTCGGATCATAAGCTCTCCCAGTTCTCTAACCACCAGGCTGTGGCTGCTGAGTCTTATATGTTTGCTTATGTAATGCAGATTATGCATTTCATTTGCCTTAGCAAAAATAGTAAACTGATAAGAAACATCTATTTCTTTTCTGCATTATCAGGTCAATCACGGCTGTATTAGCATTAGAGGCCATGCATTTGCAAAAGTCCAGAATTAATTAACAAAAAGATAATTTTACTTTAAAACTTTTTAATTTTCTTCTTCAGGCAGTGAATGCACAGAAGTGTGCACAGGGATGGACCTACCATAACCAGCACTGTTATCTGCTGAGCGATGATCAGAAAGCCACGTGGAATGATGCTGCCAGGACCTGCCGGGAGCGGTAAAAATCCACTGAATATCAGAATTACAACTGTATTATATTAATACTAATGGGCCTCTTGGACAGTGCAGTATTAGTAAACACTCATATATTATGTTTTATACAACAGGTAGTTCCGACCTCGCAATCTGATTGGTTGAGAAGAGTTCTAGCCGTGATGATATTTCGCGATAA
>JAOTRQ010053254.1:0-14835 GCA_028565875.1 Hoplisoma paleatum | reverse complement strand
AGGAAAACTTACAGAATGATCAGGAAAACATTCACCTATCATTCGTCCACCACCAACATGCTACTTCAAACATGTAAACACATTTTTAACTAGCATTAGTCCTAGAGACAAACATAAAGTGGGTGTATCGGTGCAGTGATGGCTTCAGGATTAAAGTACTGAGCTAGAGACCAGAAAGTCGCCAGTTTAAGACCCACTACCACCAAGTTGGCACCGTTAAGCAAGGCCTTTAAGACTTGATTCCTCAATGAATGGCGTTCCATTCCTTTTAAATAATAATCAAATATCTATTGAACATTTTTGCATACATATAAACATAGACAGGGGTTGATAAAAAGATTTGGCCATGGCC
This sequence comes from Hoplisoma paleatum, assembly GCA_028565875.1. Taxonomy (NCBI): domain Eukaryota; kingdom Metazoa; phylum Chordata; class Actinopteri; order Siluriformes; family Callichthyidae; genus Hoplisoma; species Hoplisoma paleatum. The sequence goes on along the minus strand of JAOTRQ010053254.1, from coordinate 14,483 downwards.
TACTTCCTATAGTTTAGCTCCAATGGGACCACCTTGACCACCCTGTTTGCTCTATATACACTCCCAACACACACCCTTTATATACCTGTGGAAACTAAATCAGATTTTAGTAGTCACTCTTAGCCCATATAGCTGCTATACATTCTGCACACAACAGTTCTAGATATTAGCTGGTGGTCAATATAATTTGACATATCAGTTTGTAATTAGAGTAATTTGTGGGTTTTACTGTTAGCTTACTAAAAAATGACTTACCCAAATGATCTAAATTAGTTTAAATGCCTTGAGGGAAAGTGGTACAATGACTAAGGACCAAACCTCAACCAGCAGTTGAAAAGTGAATTAATTGGGTAATTGAAAACTCTGACTTTTCCATAAGCTTAAACCGAGAGATCAGTGCGCTTTTGCGGTGGTTTAAATACTTAAATGTATATTTTAAAAACCACCTATAATTAATTCCATATCTTATGTGTTTGCGTTTAACCACTCATCCATTTAATTTCAACTTTGCTGGTTTTGTTCTTCTGTTTTTACCTTTGACAAAGTCTATTTTTGATTCAAAGGCTATAATTCAGCAAGCTATAGAAAGTAGCAGATGAGAAGGTCTAAGTTTAGCTTAAAAAACAATAAATTATTGTGTTGTAATGTTTTGTTCATGTTTTCTTTTGGGTGCTAGAAGTAGAAAATATCAGTTTCTTGATCGAGATTCCCAGAAGTATTTATTAAATTGGTAAAGTGCAGAAAATGTTTATACAGCAGAATGAGAAATAGAGTAAGAGAATTTGATTTTAGATTCTTTGTTTTAAAGTGATGTATTTTTTTCCTCTTTTGACACATTGAACTTTTTGTCAGGGTTTTATTTTGTTTTATTTTCCCACTATTAAATGTTGCTCCTACTTATAGCCTAATGTGAATTAGGTATGAGGTAAATACACATGATGCAAGGCTTTTAAAAATGTCCATGCCTACAAGTTCTTACTTAACCTCAAAAGAAGCTTTACTGGCATGACTAATAATGGCATTCCTATTGTCAAAGCTCAGTACAGTACAATAAAATAACTGAGATTAATAAAATGCTTGCAGATACGAAACCATAGAATAGAAAAAATAAAAATACAATGCAATGATCAGAACCACACTCACATGGTGGCCCTCTCTGTGCTCTCCAAGAACATGGAGCAGTTTGTCAGAATGGTACGATCACATTTAGGGAAGAATTGGGAACGGACGTGTCTGAACTTCCTGTGGTTTAGCACTGCTGCCTCACAGCAAGAAGTCTCAGGTTCGATTCCCCGGGGTTTTCACCCACAGTCCAAAAACATATAGGTAAGGTAAATTAATGAAGAGCTCAAATAGTCTATTACTGTGTTTGATGTGACTTTTGAATTGTTTGTGATGAATTACCTTTTCAGGTCATAAATATGACCTATGGTTTAAAACATGACATTAAACTGCTCAATTTATAAATAAGTCCATTTTTACCAAATTAATGTCTGAATAAAACATAGCCCTGTTTATCCAGATAATAAGAAATCTATATTTATAGAAAATGTAATCTCAACTATGTGTATTTTTTTAATATACAGGAAAAAAATACAGTGGCTAAGTAAACTTGTTTTCCCTGATTTTTCAGAAATATAATAAATGGTCCTCAGAGTTGAAAAAAGCCTGAAGAGTGGGTTTGGAAGCCAGTCCACAGACTTAATAATGACATGTCATGTCAACAGCACGCTCAATGCCTGGTTGTTGGTTCAGTGTGGGACGTGTCTCTATGACACCGTTCTCACTTGCGCCAAGACAAGCAGCAGTGAGCTGAAATTGCTGAGTACACCACAAGTCTGTTCAGTTTAGCCGTCCTGGCCTGTGGACTGCTTGAGGCTATTTTGCTCAGTGGGTCAGTCATGAATTTACATTTCTAATTGACCAGCTCGGGTTCTAATCTCAGAAGCTTTTTCCCGTCTCAATAAGGTTCAGAGAGCATACTGCGCGTTTGATGTTATGACCTTCAGTCCGTGCCAAGTCTCACAAGTAAAGCCTCTGTCTCCCTGCTGCTTGTAATGTGAAATCAAAACTTGCTCCGACATACCACGCTTTCTCCATAGTCTTAATCTCTCTTTTCTACCTGTTCTTGTTGTCTTTCTGATTTACAGACATTAGACTTAAGATTAGTGGAGCTACTCTTTGTATTGTAGTCCAACTCCGAGAAATAAAAGTGACTGCACATGAGGAACCAAGCCATACGTCTTCAATCAAGATCCAGTTCTGAAACTGTAACTGGTGCCTGATGCTTTTGGAATGGTTAGATTTAGTAGTTGACCATACTGAGCTTTGTTTAAAGGCAATGCAAGCTTCACTGCACACACTCTTGTTTTCATTATTGAGATCAACTCTAATCTGTACCAGTGTACCTTAATTTCACCCCTTATTCTCAAACAAAAGCCTACCTCAGAATGCTCCAAGGTCGAGGACAAGCATAATCCGGGAGGGGGTGGGGAGCTGAGTGACCTGTTTTTTAGTAATTATGTTATTAGACATAGATTAAACAGTAAGGGTTGGTGAAGTTAGTGTTCATAAATATTTTGCTACTGTTTAAGGTTGCAATGAGGTAGATTTAAACCGTGTTTAGCGTTAAGGTTTGCATTGTTGCATTGATTTGTTGCTTTTGTCACTTTAGTGTGTGTATTATAAACTAGCTGGACATAGAAAGCCACACAGCAAATTTATACTATATGGCCTACTGTATATAGACATACCCAATATATTCTTTGCCAGCAGGTTTATGAAGGAAATTATCGTGGTAAACGTTTAAATACAGCTGTTTCCTGTTGTAAAATGTTCCACTGTGAATAAAGCAAGGCCTATTGAGACACAGTTTGTCAAGTGTGCAGCGACCACTGAACAGCTGTTGGATACGTTTTAGTTCAATATGTCCCTTTCCTGTCCTTTTCACCCCATCTTTCTTTCCATGACACTTTAGGTACATGTTTAACAAGCCAAACTGAACCGTAACCGACGCATTACCTTTGTGACCTGTTTATAGGTTATTGCTTAATGAAGGATGCAAAAAGGACGTTTTAACCATTGATCGATAATGTGAACAACTCTATCTCTTCCTCAAGTTACAGGTTAGTCAGTGGGTTATATTAGTTAGCAGGTAGTTATTGTATCCTCAAAGTTATTGTTAGAAGAAGTGTAGATGATCTTAGAGCATCTCTAAAACTGCAGCTTTTGCTTAGTGACTTTCTTCAAATATAAAACTTTTTATGTCAAGGTTTAAAACTTTTCCCTCATGCCCATCATTGAGCTTAATTTTTTTGCGCTTACTTTTATTAGATATTTCATTTTGTTGTTATTGTTTTGTTTTAAACCTGTAAAGTTTTTATTTGTAATGTTGTTTGAAACAAGCATTTAATGCTTTTAAAAGTGAAGCACTTTGAAGTGACACTGTGTATAAAAGGATATTTGCTATTCAAATGGATCTGCCTTGCCTTGGTGTATAGTATCTATTGGAAAGTTTTCAGAGAAAGGAATGATGGGGATCATAGTTGTTGAAAAAGTTTGTGTATATGTGGCTGATAAAGCTGACCCAATGTTGGGAAAGTAGCCTATACACAAAAGTACATGTTTGCTCAGTTCTTGGAGTTTTCAGGTCTTTCTCTGCCGGATTATATGTGTGTACTGAAAACTTTGTTGACGCAAACTTTCGATTGTAAGTTGTCAGTTTTCCTTCAAGCGGTCTTCTTACGGTAAATTACTGTTTATTATCGAAGTAACCTTTCATTTTGCTGCTTGTGTGGTTTCTTTAGGATGTGACGCTGGATTTAAAGTGTTAAGTATGCTATTTTGACCTGCGGCTTGTTGTACAAGTCTTGTATATCATTAACTGCGATTGCTTTGTGAAATGGTTAACATCAGAAGCATCACTCCTGTGGAAGGCTGATGGTATGAGTTAAAATATAACCTCAAGTCCAAAACCAATGGAATCACTGCATCAACTTTTAAGTACTTTTGTGCACACCAAACACTGTGGTAGCTCAAACAGTTTTAGCATTAATCTGCAAATTCAACGTCAAATTCAACTTATATATTTCACGACCCTCCTTAAATGAACATCAAGCCAATTTTTTGTGTTGGTTTCTAGTCTGCTGAGATTTAAAACTATCAGTTTGAGATGTCAGGTTTGGTGTACCCGTGTGTTTTACCCTGCACTCCCTGAGCACCATACTTCCTTAAACTTTAAAAATTGTAATCTTTAAAGTAAATGTGAATGTTCTGTATTGAGGTCACGTACACTAAAAATGGCCTGACTCAAGAGTATCAGAACTAAGGCTTTACTAGGACACAAGTGAACATTGTTTAGCATCACTCTCTCCAACAATGGCGTCATTTCACTGGGAGCAATCCAACTGCATGCATCTGAGGACAATTTTCAATGCCGCTTGTGGTCATTAACACTAAATCAGCCAAATAGTGAAACCTCGACATCTCACGCACTGTCTATTATGACTCAAACCTTTAGTTGCACGAGGAATTTTATCTTTCATACTTTTATATAATTACGAAACATTATGCACATTCAGTAAATAGTGAAGAGAAAGTTTTAGTACTATGGTGTTTGTTTTTGTGGTACGCATACACATTGTACGTGGAAAAAACGCCTTGTTTATGGTGGGTCAGTCACCCAAAGCCTGCTGCAGGCACAAGGCAATCCCAGCATGGGTTCAACCACTACACGCTGTTGTGCCTGGAATGCAACAATCACTCACAGACACGCAAAAATGTCAAGAAAATAATGTTTTTGCTGGCACACTGAACTAAAAACCTTTTCACGTCTGTGTAGGACTGATTTGAGAATGGAGTTATCAGGGGGTTGCTTAGTTTAAGAATCAAGTGACTTAAAATAATAAACTGAAAGTGACATACCTATTTTCATATAGATATTTGGACAAATAGTTATTATTATGTTGGCAGACATGTTACACAACACATGTGTACTGTATATTCAAATGTTTGCAGCTACCAGAATTAAGCACTGCGCTGCACTGAGGAAACTAAAAAGAATAAAATTGGACTGCTTGTCTTTGGCTGTCATCTCACAAACACTCACCAAACAGAGAAATCATTTTAATTTTAGTTTTAATTGGTGTCTGTGTGGTCTACACAGTAAATTTACCAGCCCAGGTGCTTCCGGTCTAAAGTTTACTGGGTGTTCGAGTTCAAGTCTTTAAACTTTTAGTAGGTTAATCTCTTCTGCTTCTTTTCCTACTCCCCCTCTCATTCACCTTAACCACTGCTTGACTTGAACACATTTAAACAGTGAACTCGCAGGCCACATTTTGGTTAGTGGGTTGAAATATGAGCCATCATTATTTGTTTGTTTTGTCAGCGGTGAACCGTGTAATTGGGACCATCTTTAAAGTACAAGCAATGCATAAACAGTCATCCTACTCCTCGAAAGCTCATTCGTGTTCCACACATTCCATCTGTTCTTTTGTACCGTGTTTATTTATTGAATGGTGTTGAATATATTTTTCATATTTTTCTGTATTTCTCTAAACTATTTAGCATTTAGAGTTGAATAATTATTTTACCACATACATTCTGTTGTAATTATTCACAATTGTATTATTGCTGTTTAAACCACCCCTATAATTTCAGTCACATAGCCTCCACAAACCGTGCATCAGCAGTGACTAAAGAACATGGGTTATAACTGCACTACCTGACAAAGCCTACTCGATTTCCACAAAGTTTTATAGTAGTTATTTTACTTATTAGTTTTTCAATTGTCTTTATCGCCTGGCTTTGACCTCTAATTGGGGCTGCTTGAGAATTATAGTAGTATAACTGTAAATAGTTAGACCTGAAAAGATGTAGGGATAAACAGTAGCAATAGCTGCTTAGCTGTCCTTTAAGGGGACTATCTGTATCCCTTAGGGTACTGTGATATAGATCCTAAAGTTACTGGTTCAAGCCCCACTACCACTGTTATGTCCAGAGCAAGTTCCTTAACCATATAAATAAAATGGTTAAATTATTAAAATGGTTAAAATGGCTGAATAAAATGGCATTCCGTAATTGTAAGTCACTTTGGATAAAGGCTGCGAAATGCTATAAATGTAAAAATAGTATCTACATAGTTTACTTTGGGTCCTGTGGTTTTCTCTTACTGTCCCATGCAAATGAGATAATTTGGAATTACAAATCACGACTGTGTTTTGATCCGAACTTGTGTAATGAGCGAGTCTGTGTCTATACCTGCCATGTTAACATCCTAATTAATAATCATATAATTGAAACCAAAAACTTTTAAGATTTAAGTTTTTTTGTTAATAATAAGGACCAAGTTCATATTATACAATTCCTGATTCCATTTTTGAAATTAAGCATGTACATCCCGATCTGAGGTTTGGGTGTGCATAGGTTTCCAGTCACATGGTGACAGTAGTCGATGTATGGTGATCCAGGACAAAGTTTACATTTGGTTTTATTCTTCGTTTTATAGCGAGATCATGTTTTCTTGTGCAGTACGGTGCCTTCATAAAATATTTACACACTCACAGAAACGTGTGGCTTTTTTATACTACTGCAGGAAAGCCTTTCCACACAAAATGACTTTTGTGAGGCCAACCAGTTGGATTTAAGTCTTGAGAGATGAACAGTGCCCCCTAGCGAGTTGCTGGAGAAAACCCATCCCATCAGGCATCTGTGAAACGCGTTTTCCTTCATGTTAAATGCTTCAGGGGTTTTTTCTCCTCCCTTCTGGGTTAGTGTTTGATTAGCCACGGCTTGGAGGATGTTTTGAGAAAGCGCAGTCTGTCGTTAAGTCTGTCTTCGGCTGAATGTAGCAAGTCATAGCACGCTGGATAAACACCAGGTGTAGCGTCTGAGAAAACAGATTGTTATGCCGTGTTTGAGGAACCTGAGCTTTTTCGGTGTAAGTGGCTCACTATAGTATCTTCCTGACAGCAGTTACAGTAATTCGGTCCAAACAGGAACAGATGTGCTTATCGGTGACATGGATTCATCCCATCCATTTTCACCTTCTGTCATTTCAGCTGCTCGGTGTGCTTAGTACGGCTGTCCACGATTCATTACATCGCTGATTTCTGACCGGTATCAACACCTGTTGCTGTTGAGTTTAGCTTTTACATTGTTCATGTCATAGTTTTCCATTTTGGACTCAGAACACTACATTTTAAGGAGCTGGGCTAAAGTAGCAGTCTAATTTGTTAGCTCATTATTGATGAACCTTTCATTTTTTAGGCAGTGCTATTAACCTGGCCGGGTATCCTTCATCTGCTTGCTCTGCTTTGTGAGCTTACCAGGTAGCGACAAAAATTCATTCTAAGCATCGACTGCCTGCCACGAAAAACTCCTCTCACCTAAATAGAGGCTATATCCAAAAATTGAAGGTGCATCCCAAATCGCACACTGAGCACTATGTTTAAGTGTGTCCGAGAAGTGAGATCACTACATGTGCAGCATCTGATATCATATTATTCTTACCCAAGAGGAAAACTGTTCGAAATCCAAGATACCTTAAAACCCATTGGTTTAAAAGGCCGGAGGCTAACATTGTTAGCTCAGTAAATGTGAAAAGTTAGTGGCATAATTACAGGTAGGTTGTCACAGGTATTTAGAGCCATGCTGACAGCAGTCCCCAATCATCATGTATGCATTTATGATCTGCGTGGATGGATTTATACTTAAGCGGTTGAGAGTGTCAGTCTTCCACACTTTATATACCCACTAAGCCATCTGATAAAACATCCTTCAAGAATCATGTGCTGTATTTATCAAAATTGATAATCGGCATCTTTTTCTTGTTGTACCTTAAATGAAATATTAGGGATGTAACGAAATTGAATAATATAAGTATTAATTGATTTACTTAAATTATTCTTTTAAATTGATTATTCTTTTAAGATGAATTGATATAAATTTTTAACAGCATGGCGTACTGGCACTATTTTAGTTTACAAATTTACACATTCATGCTTTAGATCAAAAAAAGATGATCACAAACTGCTGATTTTTTTCTAATAAAAAATAGCAAATTAAGTCTGAGTTAATAATAAATAATTTGTGTTGTTTAAAAATTGAATCATGGAGCAAGTATTGTCTATCACATAATATAGTAAGTAAATCATTATAGCCCTATTAAAAATGTTAACTCCTCATTCATAAATATTTCACACGTGTGGACCACACTTTATTCTTTATATGGCATATTTTATTGCATCTCGTTGTAGGATTTCTAATGTATGTTTTCAAACTTAAAAACAAAATTACGTAAGGATGGCGAGATTAGTGCACTGAATTAATTAGGGTTTAGTGGAGACAAAATTTCCTTTGGCTAGAGTTTGTTTTTACAGGTACAGCTCCAGCTAAAACTGAAGGTTGAGATCCACTCACAGTTGGACCCCTGCTTAAAAGAAAATAAAGATTGGTTTAACATTTAACTGAAAAAAGTTTTTTCCACTTTATACTCAAACGTTATGTGCAATCACCCACAGTACCACCCCCACATCCCCTGACCAGACTACTCCTGAGAAATTATAGGCAATCAGCCTACCAGGTTCAAGTGGGGACACACATACAGCAGGCCAGCCTTCTGTTGTGTTTATATTTAAGAGGGACGAGCAAATAGAAGCAGCTGTAGTCTGTTTATCATGGCGGGAGCTGATGGACGAGATTTTTAAAGTGCTTCTTAAACAAGACGTGTGTCTGTCCACACATACTGCAACAGGTAGGTATGTTTGTCTAGAGCGGGCATATTTAGTGTGTTTTGGACATGATTTATTGCACTTTTTATAAAGCATAAAGTATGTGGTCAATGCTCAGTGCTTAAAAGTTTAGCGTTTATTTCAGGAAAGTGATTGACTAACATGTGATTGCGGTTTTGTAGCCCTCCACAATATCCTTCCGTTTTTGTTAATACAATGCATGTATATGCTTTCATTTGCTTTTGTTTACCATCTTCTAATTGTTACTCACATTTATACAAAGCATCCACTTCCTGATCCGGTGATGGCCGTTCTTGACCGGTCAAATGTCTTGTCCCTTATATAGGTATCATTGTGTTAGTTTAGTGGGTGTAGTTTCCATTAATCCGTGCTGTATTTTTGGCTGTTGTGCTCCATTTGGGTATTTTTGGTTTAGTGAGTTTTGTCATGTTTCTCAAATGCACTGAAATATAGTGCTCGGAGTGTACAAGTGGGTGATTTGGGATGCACCTTTTGTGCACTGTGGGATTTATAAGACATGGTTTGACTAGTCTGGTGTAGAAAAAGGTCTTAACCCCGCTGAACCCTATTCATCATGGCGCATGTCTGTTGTGTGCCAGGTGTTCTAGACAAACAACAATGCTTGAACTGACAAATCATGTTTTGTATAACATCAGTTTGGATAGTTAGTATTTTTTTTCATAGTATCTGTCATTTAAAGTGGCGTAACCAAATATTTGATAAATTATTGTAAAAGATTCTACCAGACCAGATTAACAAAGATAACTTACACCACAATTCTGTTTGACTGACCCTTACAGTGGCGTGGCGTGCCGCCCAATAGAAGAGCCTGCGCATTGGGTTAAATAGGGTTACAGTAGAGGAAAGGGGTGGGGTCAGACCTATTAGGGTAATGTTAATTAAGCAGTTCATAACTGTAACTTATCACTTACACTGAAATATAGTTAACATTATTAATTATTCTGTTTAAATGTGGTTCTGGGGTTGATTCGTAGGTGACGCATTCCAGGTGCTTTTCCACATGGGTTTGCTCTGGGTACTCTGGTTTGCTCCCACAGTCCAAAGACTGACTGTGCTTGCTGAAATTTCTTGTTGTTTTTTTTAATTATTTTATTTGTTGTAATTCAACCACAAACATTGTTTTAAATGCTTATATTTTATTGTATTGTGTTTATTTTATTGTAATGTGTAACTTATGTTCATTACATACAAATTAGGCAAAGAACTCAATTGCAGCGATTCTCATTAACTAAGTTTGTCAATTTCTCCACACAAAAGAGGTGGAACTAATTCTAATTGGCATTGCTTTGAGAACATGCCCGAAATAGGACATAGCCATTTTCAAATTGTTACCTTAACACTGGAAGTGTTTGATGGATTAATGATATATGATTCATTTATTCACCTGTAAGCAATGGGTCAGGTCAGCCTGGTGTTTCCTAAATTATCATCATCAACGTAAGGCAAGCAAACATTGTAGACTGATGAGAAACAGAAGCTGTTAGACTTGATATAAATAAGTAGTGGCATGTGTAGAATGTGTCAGTAATCACAGAGGTCAGATTAGGTAAGATTTATGGCCTGCTGCAGAATGTGGTGAGTAAACAGTAGAATTAATCCCACACTGATCCTGTTGGTACTGATTTTCAGTTTACTTTAAACATAACGGTGGTGCTCTTTCTATCTAACACAGCCTGTCTTTTTTTGTTTTACCTTTTTTCATCTTTTTAATATATCTATTACTTTTTAAGTGTTTATTCGTTTTTTATGCATTGCATGTAGCCACCCCAAGTCAACCACAGTAATGAATGGTTACATGATTAAAAAAAAGAGTGAATTATGTTTCGTACTACTTAGGGTGCCATTAAATACATTACATACACAGCATATATAACACATATGGAAATAAAACATACACAGCATATTAAACACATAAAATGGACTCTGCATTTGCTTTGGATGTTTCTAGTGAATTGTGTTGTTCATTCAATTCCGTCGTCCTCAGATATGAGCTCTAGAATTCAATCAGTTCATTCCAAAATCGTCAATGGCAATTCATTCGAAAAGTCTGTGTTAGAAAAGTAAACGTGTCTGAAATCTTCTGAGAAAGTTTATCGGATGACCTCCTGTACCTTTGAAATGTTAGCTGAGCTGACTGAATGACAAATGGAAATCTGTGGAAAATTCCAAGAGTAAAAGTAATTTTCATCTCTTAAGTCTAAGAGATGAAAGTGCCATTGTTAATTCAACATTTTGTTGATCAAGATTTTAATATATTATTTTACTTATTTTTAAGTAAACAATAGTTTAAACAATATTGAGAAGTATTTTTCATAAAGAGAAACCGACTACGTAATACGTAATTCTTTTAATATTGTAAACTTCAGCAGGATTTGATGCGCTACCACTTTTTGCCTGTAGGGGGTGATAAAACATTAAAAACAACCGCATCAAAGCAATCGTCCTTAATAACGCAAAAATTGCTTGGAGTATTTTTCTATACTCATAACTGTCTAGTATAGTTTTTATTGATTAAATTATTAATTTTATTATTCAAAAGCAAATCCATTCAAGTATTTGTTATAAAAACATTATTTAATGTCATAAGTATTTATTTTAATTGAATTAACATTATTTAGCCAATTAATTGATCCAAAGCACTAACAATTATTTAATAACTTTGCTCTGGGAAATTACAGTGTGGCCTTGATTGTGGTGAAGCTTAAACTAACAGCCTTCTGATTACTAGTCCATTACTGTAGCTACAACTGCCTAAAATTTCCATGGTAAACATTACATATAATTAACCACATATTATAAAAAATAGCACAAATTATGTACATAAATGTCTATATTCGCTCCAATACTCAGACGTTATATAGGGGTTTAACCATCAAACTTGGTACATTGAGCACTTACAAGTATTCAGGAATTTACATTATTTGTTATTGGTTTTGGTCCCCAACTCTCACGAATACAGGGGGTGCTAGTAGTATTAATTAATTGATTTGTCTCACCTTGCTTTACTTTGATGCACTAAGTATTCTGATATACGCTATCCTGCCAAAAATATTCACTAATTTGCCTTGACTCACATATGATCTTAAGTCACATCTCATTCTTAATCCCTAGGGTTCATAATGATGTTGCTCCACCCTTTGCAGCTAGAACAGATTCTACTCATCTGAGAAGGCTAGCCACGATCAAGATGTAAATCTTCTCAATGAAGTCAATCAAGGTGTAAATTTGACCGTGAATTGCTCTAGTTCGTAGATTTCTTGGGGTTTGACTTGATTGATTGACTATGATTGTGCATATATCTGAACCATACCTCAGATAATATAAACATTCTAATTATCTAGAATGTTTTTTTCTCATACTACTTTCAGAAAGCATTTATCTGGTTCCATGTTCCTATGCGAGTTGCTTTGGGTGTTGTAATCCCTCTCACCTGTTTGTCTCATTATTGTCTGCTGTGTGCTGAAGCATGACAGGGCATTAAAGCAGAGATAGCTCAGAGTAATGAGCATCCATCATTCCCCGTCCCGCTACTACTGAGCATTACAAATCCCCGCTGAGAGAGAGACAGAACTGCGAAGTGGGGGAGTTTAGATCCACAGCTGTTGTAGTTCCACTGGAACTAAACACAGAACAGCCAATTAGTGAGACAACATAAATTGATTTACCATGTGACATATTTCCCAATATGATCTTTCAATTTAAACGGAAATGAGTATATGCAGTGTATGGTACAACTGTTTAATTGTTTGAATTCATAAAGCTTGACTTTCCTAGTCATGACCGTACTTGTCTGGTCTATGATTCCACCCCTGATTCCACTTTCATTCATGTCTATTCGTCCTTCCTTCAGTTATATGAGTACCATATGCTGAACCAGTAACAGTGTCATATGCTGAAATAACTAACCACAATGTTCGTACCTCCAAACTTCGTGGTTGGCATGTTGTTTTGTGGTGTTATGCAGTGCCTTTTGACCACCAAAAGTGGGAACTTTGCCCCAAGTGTTCAAGATGGCATCATGAGGAACATGTGAATGGTGGTGTTCTCATGGAAGAAATTCTGTCTCATGTTTGCTGCTCCCTTTGCAAAGTACATGTGTGCAATTTTGAGTCATGACCTTTGAACATGGCTTTTGTTTCTAAAGCTCTTTTCTCACAGATGCCTTCTGATGGTTAAGGCACTGCAGTCAGCACTAGTAATGGCTTTAATTAGTTTCGAGAATCATCCCATGTCTTGGCAGACAGCATATCGAATCTTGTAATGCAGCACGCATGAAATAATTTTGAGTTTACCACTTGACTGTTTCTTAATAATTTCTTTCTTTCATAATCATAATGGTTTATTGCACAAAATGGCTAACTGCGTCCAACCTTAGCAGCAATGGCATGTTGTGAACAAGTTTTGTTTATACAGCTCAATAATGCAGGGACTGTAAATACTTGACAGAAAATGGCTTTTAAAGTGGTCTGTGGTCTTAAACTTAAATCGGCTGAAAAAAGCAGGTTTGAATGTAAACATCAAAGTGTTTTGAGTCTTGTTCACATTTCTTCTTTAAACAATATGAAGCTCTACTTAGAAACATTTCTATGTAACAACATTTTTTAAAATAGTCTTCCGATTTCAATCAGGAGTGTGTATGTATGTATTTATGTATGTATGTATTCAAAACCTATTTTTATTTCACTGGTGAAAATGCACTAAGAAAAACGCTGAGTTGTTTGCTTTTTGCTTGCAATGCCCCTGCAACTTGATTTACTCAAATGCAAAGCCTGTTGAGCCATAGGACATCTTGAAGTTGGTCAAACACAGATGACCGTGGCAACAGCGCTTGAAACGTCACAAAGCGTGGTCATTCGACTTTGGAATCACTTTTAAGAGACAGGCACAATATGTAGGTGACAAGGGCAGGGTTGTCCATTTGCTCCAACAGCAAAAGATGATCAAAAAAGTCAAGGATGCCCATGGGAAGTGAAGGCTTGCATGCATGGTACAATCCAACAGGTGAACTCTTAATGCTGAGTGTGATTAATGCTGGTTCTCAGGTTCTTTTAGATGAACTGACTTCTCTGTTATGAGTTTTTGTTTAGATCTTTTTCCTGTATGACGTGATGCCTGGCAGAATGCTGAAGAAATTTTAAATTATGCATTCTGTGTTGTAGAGAAATATAGACAATGCAGTGCTAATGGCCCTTTAACTGAGGCTACTGTTATTTATTTTCTACATATTAAATATGTCTGCAGAGCACAACTTCTAATGACCTTTGACTGAACTGCACTGCATGTGCAACATACTAATAATTTATCTGTTATATAAATTATCCTCTACTTCATCTGTAAGTAAAATTCCATCGATCCATTTACAAGTCCATGGCTCAAGCACAAAGCTCAATATTGTACTGTCTCTCATGGTTTGTTGTATTGATTAGTTTTGAGGGAAGATTTAAACAATTTGCTCTTACTGGCAGCAGCCGTAGACTTTATTCTCTGCAGGCTGGAGTTATTGTTCTACAGATACCTCGTATCATGATCACTCAGTCTGTACAGGTGTAATAGCACTGATATCACAATGTAGACTTAATTAAGAGGCGTGTGTGTGCGTGTGTGTGCGTGCGTGTGTGTGCGTGTGTGTGTGTGCGTGTGTGTGTGCGTGTGCGTGTGCGTGTGCGTGTGCGTGTGTGTGTGTGTGTGTGTGTGTGTGTGTGTGTGTGTGTG